>WBMZ01014671.1:0-20707 GCA_013400975.1 Atrichornis clamosus
CACATTTACTCCTTTTTAAAATCTCTCCAGGAATGGTTACACCACCACAGCCCTGGGAAGCATTTTCTAATGCCTGACAGCACTAATGGAAAAGAAACCAAGTGGTAATTGCCAACTTAAACCTTCGCTAGCACTACTCCAGGCACTTGCCCCCCATTCTGTTCCTTGTTTCCCTGCAGAAGAGCCCCACACCAGCTGGGTACAGCCTCCTGCCAGCTGTGCTGCGGCTTTGTAGGAGGTATCCTCAGCACTTTGGGTCTCTCTTTGTTCTGGGCAGTCCACGAGATTTAACATGAGTTTAGTATTGATAAGGACAGCAGAACAGAACAGCACTTTACTCTTGCCAAGGACAGCAGAACAGAACATCACAGCCTTGAAGAAATAGATAAAAGATGTAACTTAGGCAAACAGAAGTCATGCAAAACAGAAGCAGGATGCCAGCTCAGCTCTGCAAGGCTGACAAAGCAGAAGTTATGCAAAACAATGATATGTGCTTACTCAAAAGTGGGGGTTGAGGAACAGGTCAAGGAACAGCCCTCTAAAAAGGACACTGGACCTTGAAGACAGACCCCAAAGAACCACAAAAAGACTTTATAAGAGGTGTGACTACGTCAAATAAAGTCAAGAAAGCGTGGATAGCTGATGAATATGTAATCAGTGTGTGCGATAAAAACTCTGTTCACCTAATACTCATCGCACTCGATGGGAGGAAGGATCCCCCGAGTGACCAGCATGCTGTAATAAAGAATGCCTGCTTTCTAATATTCAAAACTGTGTTAGAAAGTTTCTATCTGGCTGATTTCGGTATTTTTGGCAACTCCAAATGGGACACTCTGCCTGATGTCCCGTGGATCCGAGGGGTCTCTGGATCTTCACACTGGCACCGGGGCTTTCCTGGAGAAGACCACAGACCCTCGGACCAGTCTGGGACATAGGTAAGACCCCATTTGATAACAAGGCATTCATCTGGGAATCCTGCCCATATAAGGGGTGTGGATCTTCCAGCACAGTGGGTGGATTATTTGGTATTCTGGAATTTATTTGATATTTTTCTTATCGATCCATAATTGTTTTGTATTTGTAGTTGTATCTGTATTGTAAGATTTTGGGTCTAATATTTGGACATGGGTAGTGGAGAATCTAAAGAGGGGATTCTGAAAAAATCCCCACTTGGTTGCATTTTGCAACATTGGAGAAAGATTGGTGGGGCCCCTGGGGGAACAGCCACCAGGGAGAATTTGATTAAGTATTGTAATCAGTGGTGGCCACTGTACAAACTAGACTCTGGAGGGAAGTGGCCCCAAAATGGAACCTTGGATTACAACACATTGTTACAGTTAATGTCTTTTTTAAGACGGGAACAGAAATGGGATGAGGTTATGTATGCAGATATGTTTTTCACTTTGCGGAATCATCCGGAATGGCAGAAAGATTGTGGCTTGAATCCAGCCCCCTCAGACCCTTCTGTGTTGGCTCTCGAGGAGGAGAATCAAGGAAAATGGTTAAAACCTTGTTCTAAGTGCAGCATAGGACAAAGTTGTTCTAAACATCCCCCTGATAAGGAGGATGATTTAGATCCTAGGGTCAGTGCTGGCTGCGGGTCGGATGGGGGGACAGACCATGAGGCTGCTGAGGCTGATGCTGTGAGGGCACGGGAAAAGGAGGATTTAGCACATCTGGAGGAGAGGATAGAGAGGATAGGGAGGATGAATCAAGGAGCAGAGGAGAAGATGAAGGAGATAGAGAGGATGCATCGGGAAGCAGAGGAAAAGATGGAGGAGATAGAGAGGATGTGTCGAGGAGCAGAGGAGAAGATAGAGAGGATAGAGAGGATGTATCGAGGAGCAGGGGCTTTCAGTCTGACTGCAGGGAGGGCTAGAGCTGAACACAGAGATGTGACAGCAGCTCTGCCCCACCAGGCAGCAGGTGCAGACAGTGCAATCGCAGCAAAAGTGCCACTTTCAAGTAACAGACCTTAACAACTGGAAGTTATGGCTGGCACCTGCCTTCTAACATGAAAAAAAAAAAAAAAAATTTTGCAATTATGGAAGGGATTTTCAAAGGAATGGTGCCCCAGGAGAAATGAAGGGGATGAGGGTGTGAACAACCTACGTACCTCAACTACCCCACTGAGAGACTTGGTAGTAATAAATGTGCGTATTGTGAGAAAGAAGGGCAGTGGAAAAGGGACTGTTCACATTTGTAACATAACACCCCCCTCTCACGGCCATCACTGATGATGACTGAGGGGGACCAAAGGACTCTTCCCCAGCACAACCTCTGGTTACAGCTAAGCTGGGGAATGAGGAGGCAAAATAGGAGGTAGAATTCTTAGCAGATACGTGAGCTGGTTACCCTGTGCTCAACACAGTAAAGGAAACTTGAGTAATGATTCTGTAACCATCATTGGTGCAACAGGGAATCCTGAAACTCGGCCATTTTTCAAGCCCATTGATTTAAAAATTAGGAAAACCATGGATAACTCACCAGTTTTTGTATCCACCCAATTTGCCAAAGCCTCCTTGGGAGAGATTTATTGGAAAGAACTAAATGTTGAATTAAATTCTAAAATGGCAAAATACAGGTCATTATTGCAGGATCTAATTATGTGGAAACCTCTGTTTTTGCGCTACGGTCTCCGAAATTGGATGTGATCCATGTGCCAGTATCACCTGAGGATGCAGTGATTCCCACAGTCTGGGCTGGAGAGGTGCCCTGGAGGCCCAAAAGAGCAGAGCCTGTAAGAATTAAATTGAAACCTGGAATGGGACTGGTAAGGGAAAAGCAACACCCTTTGAAAATAGAAAGTCCTAAGGGGTTATTCCCCTTGTGGAAAAAATTATACAATACAGCCTATTGAAGGAATATGAATCCATATTTAACACTCCTACTTTGCCAGTTCAGAAGGCAAACAGAATGGATTAGTGTCTGGTAGTGGATCCATAAATAAGATAGTAGAAGATATACACATCTGGCAGTAGCAAATCCTTGTACATTGCTAACAACCTTGAGTAAAAAATTAAAATGGTTTACAGCACTAGATTTGAAAGATGCCTTTTTCTGTATCCCTTTAAGTGCCGAAAGTCAAGAGCTGTTTGCTTTTGAATGGGAAGATCCAAACACAGGGAGAAGAACTCAGTTGACTTGGGTGGTTCTGCCACAGGGGTTTAAAAACAGCCGCACCATATTCAGAAATCAATTGGCAAAAGAATTGGAGCAATGGAAATACCAGAACCCTCTTGAATTCAGTTCCAGGTTCCAGTCTGTAAATGACATTCTGAGAGCCACTGAAACTCAACAGCAGTGTTGGGATCAGGCTGTGGCATTGTGGAATTCTCTGGGACTAAGTGGATGCAGAGTACCCAAAGACAAAGCACAAATAGTCCAGGCCACAGAAACCTACCTGGGATTTGAAATCCTCCAAGGACAAAGGAGGCTGGGACAGGAACAAAAAGAAGCAATTTGCCAACTCCTGCAGCCAGGAATGGTGAGAGAGCTGCGGGCGTTCCTTGGGAGGGGGATGGTGTTGCCTGTGGATCAGCAACTGTGGGCTGCTGGTAAAGCCACTGCGTCTTGGAGACAGCTCAGGAGGACTTCATAGACTGGACTTATGATTAACAGGCTGCCTTTTTAAAGCCCTGCTTTGGGGCTCCCAGACCCCATTAACTATTTACCTGTGAGAGACAAAACAGAGCTCTGGGAGCGCTGTCACAGTTCTGGAGACCAGAGCAGGGCCACGGCTGCTTTTCAAAGCAACCAGATACTGTCAGCCACGGCTGGCTGATTGTCTGAGGGCAGTAGCAGCTGCTCTTCTCTTGACCCAGGAGGCCCAAGAACTGACTTTGGGACAAAGTACTGATGGTTGTGTACCTCATGTGGTGTAGTTGGCAAACCAGGGGTGACACTCCAAACAACTTCTACTGATAACCCTGCTGTGTTCTTATCCACCCAGCAAGCAGAAGGAACCCGAGCATGACTGCCCACAGAGTACAGAAGTGTATTCCAGCAGTTCTGACTGAGGAGACAGGCCCTTGGAAAGACCTATCTGGGAATCGTTTACCAACAGGAGCAGCTGTGTCCGAGATGGAAAACAACTCTGGATATGCACCACACATCCATGAGAATGTGTGACTCCACACCACGAGGTGATCAAACTGGGGGCACTCCCCTCTGATACCTTGACACAGAAAGCAGAACTAATTGCAGTCACTCGAACTTTGGAATGGAAAAAAGGAAAGCAAGTTAATGTTTGGACTAATCCAGAATACTCCTTTGGAGTGGTTCATGCACAGAGGGCCATCTGGAAAGAAAGAGGCCTTTTGACTTTGTGGTGAGTTTGAGTTTCTTGGTGAATTTTCTTCTCATTCGGTTGCCAGGGAGATGTTGGGAGAAGAAGGGTGTAGCCCCCTACGTGAATAGTAGGTAACGAAGGCACAAAAGAAGTGGTTGATTGCCCTGGCCAAGCCACTGAAACTGCTCAGATGCTCTCCGGCTGCTTGGCTTAAAGTGGCCACAGGTGCTTGGAAGCCCAGCTGTCCATGGACTGAGGTTTTCAACCACCTCCAGCGACTCCTGCACCATCCTGCCTGTCGTCAGACAGGAGGGTCACCCCCACCTGCGTGGGGGCTCCAGGAGGAGCTGGCTCTCCCCTTCTCTCTCTCCCTCTGGAGAGAGCCAGCTGCCTGCTGCCTTGGCTGAAGACCCTGGCTTTGCTGCTGCTGCTGCTGCTGCCAAGGAGACTGCACCAGACACATGAGAAACGCGGGAAAACTCAGATTCCTTCCGTCCCCCACCTTCTTCCTGCCCATGCTCCCTGGCGCTGCCATTGCCCCGAGAGGTTCCCAAGCCCGCGCGGGAGCGCCCCCTGCAGTCATGGGGGACTCATTGCAGCCCCTCTGCCGTGCCTGCCTCACCAGCACCCCCTGCAGCTGCCAGTGAGGTACTGCAGCCTCCCTGCCTCACCAGCGCCCCCTGCAGCTGTGAGTGAGGTACTGCAGCCTCCCTGCCTCACCTGACTCATCAGCACCCCCTGCCGAGTGTGGTTGTAGCTACACCACAGGAGAAACCACATGACGGGCGGGAAAAGTTTTGTTACTGGTTCCTATTGTTGTTATTGTTATTGTTTGTTCTGCTGTGTCATAGATACACCTTTAGTACAGACCTGTTTTTCCTTTTCCCACATTTGTGCTCATAAGCCTCATCATTTCCCAAGTTACAGTAATTCGGGGGAAGGGGTAATTTCTTCCACTCCAGGAAGGTCCCCACCTCCATTGGCAGATATGTCTTTCAAATTAAGACAGAATTCTCAAGGCACATCGATCAAAAATGGAAAACAGACCTTGGGTTAACCTGAAAGTATCCAGAAACCAGCAGAAGTTGTCATCGTGCATTGCAGAGCACCCCAAGGGGGTAAGACCACACTGAAATTGGGGAATCATTTAGCCCATAAGGCTGACAAAGAGGCTGCAGAAAAAGGCACCTTTAGAAAAGGTTTTATCTTTGATACCCCTGCCAGAAATACCTCTCCCAGTAGAAAAAAAAAAGTATAGTGCTAGGGACTTTAAATAATTGAAACCTTAGAAGCAGGATTTGATCCATGAGGCTGGGCAGTTATCCCAACCAGGCAAAGAGTAGTCCCAGAACTGATCTTGTGTGAAATAGTGGATTGCACAGATCCATTCACTGGAGTGCTGAAAAACTTGTGAAACATTTGCAAAAATTTATAATTGGGTCTAAAATGGCTCAGATTGTACAATCAAGAATCCAACAATATATACTTTGTAAAAGAAACAACCCTAACCCAGCTAACAAAGTGGTGCCAGGAACCATAAAATCTGGAAAAGTTCCAACTGGATACTGGCAGATTGATTTTACTGAATTGCCCAGAAAATAACTCCTAGTTATGATGGATGCCTTTTCTGGCTGGCCAGAGCCTTCCCTTGTCGCACCAACCAGGTTAAGGAAGTGACCAAAATACTGTTTAATCAAATAATGCCTATATTCAGGGTACCTTTGGGAGTGCCATCAGACAGAGGTTCCCACTTTATTGCAGAAGTGGCACAACAGGTTATGAAAGCCCTGGGAATAGCCTGCGATCTTCATACTCCTTATAGGCCCCAAGCTACTGGCAAAGTAGAGCGAATGAATGATACAATCAAATTGCAATTGAGTAAAATATGTCAGGAAGCCCCCTGGATGTGGGGCCAAGCCTGACCTGTGGCTCTACTCAAATTAGAATTCAGTCACAGGGCAACAGCAAAACCAGCCCCTGTGAGCTGCTCTGTGGCTGACCCTACCAAGTCCCACATTCCAGGAAACACACAGGTAAAAGGAGGGGTGGATTGGAATAATCACCTAATTTCTCTTAGTAAAACCTTACAGGCTTTGCAGTGAGCAGTGATCTCCAGACCAACGGGATCAGACACAGCAGCACCTGAGTTCCAACCAGGACATGGGGTCTGCTGGAAAGACTGGGGACCTGCTCCTCTCCAGACCAAATGGAAGGGACCTTTCCAAGTTCTACTGACAACTTTTTAAAAACACACCACTCAAGACGACACCTCCTGGAGATTTGAAGGAATCTGGACCAAACCTCCTTCACGGTTGCCCAGCTGGACTTGGTTAAAACATCTGTTGTTGAATTGTCACCATAATAATTGCTGTATGGTTTTAGCTTGCATCATGATTCAGTGTTAGAGCTGCTGTAATGCCTTATGCTATAAAATAAAATAGAGATATTAAGAGATCAGTTCCCATAAGAAATTTAGTCTCAAGAAAAGGGGAGACTTCATAAGGACAGTAGAACAGAACAGCACAACTTTGGAGAAATAAATAACGCATGTAACTTAGCCAAACAGAACTCATGCTGTAATAAAGAATGGCTGCTTTCCAATACTCAAAACTGTGTCACAAAGTTTCTGTCTGGCTTGTGGAGGCCGAAAGGCCCATTGCCTCCTCCACAGTCGCTCCTTGGAGGGAAGCCTCCTAAGCCTGTCTCCACGCTTAGGGTGAGAAAAAGGTGCCTCTCCCAGGATCCTTTGTCCAGGCATTCAGATGTACCCCAGTTCAGTTTTTTGGTTGGCCCTTTGCTCCCCTGCCCCTTTTCTCCCTTATATGGACCCTTTGCCAGAACCTTCTCCTCTCCCTGTCCCTCCATTGGGCCGTGCTCTGTATTCCCTCCCTCGGTGTTCCCCTATTGGTCCCCTGACCTTTCCATTACCCTTGTACCACCCCTGTGCCCTCACCCTGTTGGCCCTGATGCTCTCTCCAACCCCGTACTTAAACCGGAGCCCAGCTCTCTCCCCGTCTTATCCTCTGGACCCTTCGTGTGGCTGCTGGCAATAAAGCCCTCCCTGCAGGACCCAAGATAAGACCTCTCCCTCATCCTTTGCCACCGACTATCCTTAGAAGATCTCGCGAGCGTGTGTGTGTGAGAGTGTGTTTTGGGAAGTGGCTTACGAAACAGTTCCCGACGCAGCCGGGGACACTTTCGGAAGGTCGCGGCTCTGACCACCTTGCCCCCGCCGCAACACTGGCTGATTTTGGTATCATTATGCACTCTCAAAATGCTGAGTCATGGTCTGGTCTTTCTGTAACAGAACCAGAAAAAAAAGGTCCTTCTGCCTGTCTCTGGTGATTTGACTCCTGTTCATGCTGAAATGCATGGATTGCATTTGGCCATTTCATAAAAGATGATGAACAAATATCAAAGGGTGATCCCTGGTGTTTTAAACTGTGTTTGGGACACAGTACAAACAATGAAAAAAAAAAAGAAAAAAGATCATGGTTTTGGATGTTGATTGTTCTCCGACACAGACATTTTTAAAAGATGAATTAGAACTTTTATTTTTCTCCCCTTTTAAAGTAGTCTGTAAAGAAAAACGAATAGAATTGGCCATTTATTTGCATTCACACGAAGGACATAACGAATAATTGACACCCAGCAATTCAGCTCCCTACTGAGCTTCATGTGGGTGACTGTACCGTACGTGTAACCAAAGTAGCAGCCAAGAGAAGGGATGTGGAGGCCTGGAGCCCAGGAGCACCTGAAGATCCACAGGGTGCCCGGGGCTCTATTCTTAACACATGAACCTTAGCTTCAAGGCCAGTTCCTCCAAAGCAGAAAAGTGAATATTTCTGCAAGAACTCTGCTGTTCTCACTGTCTCTGAGCACCCATCACTGGGGCGTGTTCCTGAGTACCAGTTACCCTTTGTTAAATCCACTTAGAGAAAATTCTCTGTGAATTGCGGAAAATAACTTTGATTGAGTTTTAATCTTGTTACCAGGTAATTTTCTAATCTGAGTTATACGTTGATACCAAAAAATTGATATATTTTATTTAACAGTAAAAGAGAAAGAGAGAGAGAGAGAGGGAGAGAAAATTAAAAAGGGAGAGAAAGAAAAAGGAAAAGAGGTGGTGAAGGGGGAAGAGTGACAGAGACAGAAACATATCACCCCTCTGTGGGTCCCAGTGGGGTCCATTGCTCCTCTCCATCTGCTCTTTTTGGTGGTGATGGTCCCCCACACACACCAGAGAATTCAGTGGATTAATACATGTTTAGGCTGGGTGGGAACGCCCAGGTACCTCCCCTGAGGGGGCAGATTTGACACTGGCTCTTGCAAGACTCAGGGACGGTTGCAGCATCCTGCACCACGTGCAGTGCTCTGGTGCAAGGCCTCAGGGATGAGTCTGGGGAGTGCTTTGGTGGATTATGATGCCTCCTCTGCTGTCCCTTCACGTGAATGTCCCATGGATCTGCCTTTCCTGGGGTGAGGGGGCTTTTCCTCAGCTGAGCCAGTTTTTATAACGGAGGATGGGTGTTAACTACCTCTCACCAGAGGTTTCACCCAGAACCTTCCTCCTCCTCCTTCTCCTTCTCCCGCTTTGGTGGGGAGAGGGAACTCTGTGCAACCCTGGCTTCAGCAGATAAGCACCAAGGGCTATGGTTTCTCCACCCCGAATGCAGGCAGGGATGGTTCTCAGGACAGCTGCTGGGCTTGGTCCTCCTGTGGAAGCACTCATCTCCCCCAGCCCAGACCTGAGAATAGTGTCACTGTTGTCTTATCTTAACTCACAGTTCAGGGCCTCCGGCCATGGGTCCCTTCCAGGTTTGGGGGTCTCTGGTGCAGCTCTGTTGGTGCAGTTTTGTTATCCAGTTTTGTAAAAGTCCTTTAAAATAGTATTTAAGCCATGAACTATAACATTTCAATCTCTGACACCCTTGGAACATGCTATTACACCATCCTTCCCAACTTCAGCACTGCATCTCCATACAATATTTGTTTTTTCCTGTTTCTGGAAGGATCAAACACACGTTTGCTCCTGAATCTTAATGGCACCTGACACATTCACTTCAGCAGTAACAGGAGATCATTGTGTAACAGATGACTAAAGTTCATTAGCACAAGCAACATCTCAGCATTTCAGTTTAACCAACCTTATATAAGACATATGACAAAATTAAATTATATGTTTTCTTTTTTTTTCCCTTTTTTCTGCTAGAGAAACTAGAAATTGCAATTAGAAAACAGCCAAGTGGAAAAGCAGCTGTGCGTAATTACTAATTTAGTACCAAGCGAATCCATGCAAGTCTCACACAGGACCAAATGATGAGGTGAGTTTATTTGGAGAGAATACGAAGTACAAGCTGAGTTTTCATCCTCCTGATTTAGTGTATGCCATAATCCAAGGCTGACTCAGCTGAGCTTGAGTCTATCCTGGAATGGAATGAATGCATCCTTTTGTTCCTGTCCACACCAGTCTGGTTGTGGTGCTGGAGTCTGGGCGGGATGTCCAGCACTGCCAGGAAGGACATGACTGTTGGAGCCATGGTTTGGTGGGAGGAAAAGGGGTTCAGAAGGTTTGGGTGGGAGGGAGCAGGAGTCTGGGGACACCCAGCATGTCCGCAAAGCCCCACTTGCCAGGATGAAGTGCTGGCAAACACTAGCAGAATTTATCACAGTGCAAATGTTTACTGACATTTAGTCAAGATTTTTAGTTGAGAATCTTTTGTGGTGTGTGGCAGTAGTTAACGTGGACACCTCCACCTCTGAAAAGGAGAAAGGCCTGAAGGGGCTTAGGACTTTCTGGTGGGGCAAAGTCAGGGATTGAGGCCCCTGATAATGTCAGCCCCATCATGGTTTTCTCCCCTTTTCTGTTTAAGGACAGAGTTCTTTCCATTTTGCTGTACCCTTCCCCCTGCCTGTGTACCCCAATGTCGGTTATGCTAATTACCCTTCCCTGGTTCTGGAAAGTCCCCTGGAAAGTTCCTACTTAGCCCCGTCCCCTCTTGGAAAGTCCCTTTCTCCCTCGACGCACCATTGGTCCCGGTTTCCCTGTTCCCCCCCTCTCTCCTTCTCATTGGACCTCCCCTGATCACCCCACTTTTCCTCCTCCCATGGACCCTCAGACTATTGGACCCTGGAGTTTTCCCCGCCCTGATTCCTCCCCGGTTATAAGGCTGTGTCGCGCCATTGTACCTGGCTCTCCGTGCCAGGATCCCATCGAGAGATGAGCTGTCATTAAACCCTCTCAGTACTCCTGCCGGAGAACCCCTCCCAACCTCTTTGTCTCCGCCTGTTATTTACCGCCGGTCGGTGTTCGAGTTAGTGCGTGCCTGCTCCCAACCCTCAGGGAGTGCGAGGCCCCACGGAGGGGTGACTGAACCCCCTGAGAGCGACTCCTGGAGGGACGCCTCTCAGAAGGCCGCTAGGCACCTTGCACTTGTCCCCTTGCTTTTACCCGACTCAGTTGCTGCAAGGCGCTGATGGCAGCAGGTGGCGCCTGAACAGGGACCTGAGAAATCAGGTTCCTGGGAAGCGTCCCTGGTAGACCGAAGTCGCCAGGAGTTCGCTATCGGGAGAGCTGCTTCCTGAAGGGAAAGCCCGCGTTTTAGTCGGTTCTTCCCAACGGGCGACCGACAACCCCCTTGTGGTACGAGGGGATCGGTCAATCGGCAGAGAACCTGCACCAGGAGCTTTTGTTTGCCCTGGGAGCAGAGGAGCCAGGAGGGCTCGTGTGTGCTGCTGCTGCTGTGACTGTGTGGAAGAGCTGACTGGTGAGTCGAGCTCAGAGAGCTCCCTGGGGCACCCTTTTGCTTTTCACTTTCTTTGCTTAATTTTCCTTCTGGTGCTGGGTGAGGTTTGCTGGGGATATGGGTGGTGGTTTGTCCCGTCCCCAGCGGGAGGTTTATCTCCAAATTATACGGACCCTTTTTTATGTGGGGAAATTTAAGGGGTTGTTAAAGCGTTTCGTTCCGTGGATTTTTGTTTATTTTCCGCAGGTTTCTGTTTGTTGTGTTAAAAATATTTCGTTTTGGGATCAGGTTGGGGAAAAGTTGATGGATTTAAGGAATTGTGGGGATAGTTCGGTGGGGAAGTTTTTTCCTTTGATGGTTTTAATTTATCAGGCGGTTTCTGATCAGTTAAAGTGTTCGGAAGAGTTGGGGTGCCCGGTTCTACCTTCCCCGTCTCCCTCTCCCTGTCCTCCCTATTCCCCGGACCTTGGTCAGGGGCGATCGGGCGGTGTATCTCACCCTCTGGTGCAGGGTTGCCACCATCTCCCTGACACCCCCCAATCACCTCTGCTCCAACCCCCAGGTCGGTACTGATCACCCCGATACAGGCTCTGTACCCCATGGTCCTGCCCCCCCTTACCCTGCACATTCGTCTCCAGTTTTGCCCCGGTATGGAGCTCAGACAGCTCCAAAAGATGGTGGGTTCGCCTCCCCTCAGTCTTTCCCTCATCCTGTTATTCCCTCTTCCACCTACCCGTTCCTCAGCGGCCAGGCGCCGGCGTCTGTGGCGGTGGTCAATGTGGACACCTCCATACCAGAGCAGGGAAGAGGCCCGAAGGGGCTTAGGATCTATTGGTGGGGTAAAGTCAGGGAGAGAGACCCCTGTGAAGTGTGACCCCAAAATGGATTCCTCTCCTTCTTTGTTTAAAGAACAAAGTTACCTCCATTTTGTTGTAGTCTTCTCTCTGCTGTCAGTCATATTATCAGTTATGTTAATTACTTTTCCCCAGTTCTAGAAAGTCCCTACTTAGTCCCGTCCCCTCTGGGAAAGTCCCTTTCTCCCTCTCTGCACTATTGGTCCCCTTTTCCCTGTTCCTTCCTTCTCTCCTCCTCATTGGGCCTCCCCCCGGTCCCTCCACTTTCCCTCTGCCCATGGACCCTCAGACCATTGGACCCTGAAGTTTTCCCCGCCCTGTTTTGTCCGCCATTAAAAGGTTGTGTAACGCCATTGTACTCTGGCTCTCTGTGCCAGGATTCCATCGGGAGTGGTCTGCCAATAAACCCTCTCGGTACTCCTGCCGGAGAACCCCTCCCAACCTCTTAGTCTCCGCTTGTGTTTTACCGCCAGTCGGTGTAAGGGTTGGTGCGTGCCTGCTTCCAACCAGCAGGGAGTGCGAGGCATCCCGGAGGGGCGATCGAACTCCCCGAGAGAGACCCTGAGAGGGACGCTTCTTGGAAGGCCGCTGGGCGCCTCACGCTTTTTCCCCTCTCTTAACTGACCCTGTGACCGCGAGGTGCAGACGGCGGCAGGCGGCGCCTGAACAGGGACCAGAAAAATTGGGTTCTTGGGAAGCGTCCCTGGTGGCTTAAAATCACCAGGAGTTCGCTTTTGGGAGAGCTGCTTCCCGGAGGGAGAGCCCACGTTTTAGCAGGTTCTTCCCGACGGGTGACCGGCAACCCCCTTGCGGACTAAGGGGATCGGTCAAACTGCGGAGGACCAGGAGGGCTCGCGTGCTGTCTGTGTTGCTGTGAAGAGGAGCTCCGACTAGTGAGTCGAGCTCGGAGAGCTCCCTGGGGCACCCTTTTGCTTTTTCGTTTTTTGTTGCTTGCTTTTCCTCCTGGTGCTGGGTGAGGTTTTCTGGGGAGAATGGGTAGGGGGTTGTCCCGTCCCCAGAGGGAGTTTTATTCGAAGTTAAGAGGACCCTTGTTGTGGGAGATTTTAAGTTTTCTAAGGGGCTTTTGAAACGTTTTGTTCATTGGATTTTTGTTTATTTTCCGAGGGTTTCGGTTGTTTCAGTTAAAGATCTTTCATTCTGGGACCAAGTGGGAGAAAAGTTGACTGATTTGAGGGAATGCGGGGATGATTCGCTTGGGAAATATTTTCCTTTAATGGTTTTGATTTACCGGGCTATTAAAGATTATTTAGAGCATTCGGGAGAGTTGGGGTCCCCAGTTGTACCTTCCCCGTCTCCCTCTCCCTGTCCTCCTTATTCCCCTGACCTTGGTCAGGGGCGATCGGGCAGTGTAACTCACCCTCCGGTGCAGGGTTGCCACCGTCTCCCTGACACCCCCCGATCTTCTCTGCTCCCCTCCCGAGTTGGGACTTACCACCCCGATCTGGGCTCCGTACCCCGTGAACCTGCTCCCCCTTACCCTAAGTTTTCGTCCCCGGTTTTCCCCAGTGTTGAATTTTGTGCTGATGGCGGGTTCGTCTCCCCTCAACCCTGTTTGTCTCCCGCTGTTCCCTGTTCCACAAACCCTTTCCTCAGCAGCCAGGCGCCGGTGTCAACTGCTGTAGGAAATTCCCTGAACCCCTTCACCGTCCCTTATAACCCTGGGTTTGTGTCCAGGTTTGATCCCCAAAATGGCATTCCCGCTGTCTCCCCCTTCCACCCTGAGATTCCCCAAGATGGCAACGGCAACGTGGCCAGCCTCGCCATCTCGTCCCCTTCCCGCTCGAGTTTTCCCACTCAAAACCACAGCTCCTCCCTCGTGCCTCCCACCGTGCCTGCTCGTCCCCTTGCGTCGGGACCTCCCCTCGCCTCGATGGGTGTAACTGTGTCAGGCCCCTCCCCTGTCATCAGAAACCCCCTCCCGACCGCGGTGACCACCCCTGACTCCACCCCTTCCACCAGTGGCTCCGCCCCCTGTGAGGTTTCCCACGCTTGCCCCACCCCTTCCGGTTCCCACACCATTGGGACCAGAAGTGGCTGGGCCACAGCTGGGAACCTGGGCAGAGGTAGGGAGATAACAGTGGCCCAAGTCACCTGTACAAGAATGGGGGGGAACGTGCGGTGGGAACCTTTCCCCTATACCCACCTCAAGGAGCTGTGTAAAGCAGGAAAGGACTTTGGGCGGGAATCCCCCTATTACAAAAGTCTAGTACAGGCCACCTTCTCCGTTAACCTTTTGGTTCCGCATGACATTAAAACCATCATGTCGTGCCTCCTCTCCCCAGAGGAATACCTCCTGTGGGAGAGGACGTGGAAGAGGTTGCTCCGGGATCTCCTTAATGTCTACCACCAAGATCCTGATAGAGCACACCTCACAATGGACCGCGTTTGCGGAGAAGGTGACCTGGAAAAGCCCCAGGACCAAGCCTCATCAATATCAGAGCTGGTCCTGGAAGATGTTAAGAGAGTGGCAGAGCGGGCTTTATTTATTACCCCCACAGATACCACCCCCACGATAGCCCTAAGTGCAATAAAACAAGGCGAGGGCGAGCCTTTCATCAAGTTTGTGGGCAGGCTTTGGGAAGTGGTAGAAAGGCAGGTCAAGGGACAGGAGGCTCAAAAAGAAATTATGAGAGTGATGGCAAAATCAAACGCGAACAAGCGTTGCCAAGATGTACTGAGAGCTCTCCCCCTTGATCCTGCCCCCACCCTTGACCAAATGATAGAAGCTTGCACACAACTTGTGGGAGAGGAAGGAACGGCTCGCCCCTCGGTGACCAGGAGGGTGGTTGGGGCNACCTGGAAAAGCCCCAGGACCAAGCCTCATCAATATCAGAGCTGGTCCTGGAAGATGTTAAGAGAGTGGCAGAGCGGGCTTTATTTATTACCCCCACAGATACCACCCCCACGATAGCCCTAAGTGCAATAAAACAAGGCGAGGGCGAGCCTTTCATCAAGTTTGTGGGCAGGCTTTGGGAAGTGGTAGAAAGGCAGGTCAAGGGACAGGAGGCTCAAAAAGAAATTATGAGAGTGATGGCAAAATCAAACGCGAACAAGCGTTGCCAAGATGTACTGAGAGCTCTCCCCCTTGATCCTGCCCCCACCCTTGACCAAATGATAGAAGCTTGCACACAACTTGTGGGAGAGGAAGGAACGGCTCGCCCCTCGGTGACCAGGAGGGTGGTTGGGGCGGCTACTAGGCAGGGTGGCCACTCCGATCAATCTAGGTGCCATAACGGCGGGAGACCACACCACTTTTCCAGAAACTGCCCAAAGCCTAGGACCCAGCGCTCATTTCCACCGCGCTGGCAAGCCCCAGGCTTTCCTGGAAAGAACTCGCCTCACACGAACCCTGTTGCCCCCTCCAATAGTCAGTGTGTCTCCTGTCAGCACCATCTCGGGCAGGGAAATGGACGGTAGAGCGCGGGATGGCCCCGCGCGACGACAAAAAATGCATAGCCGTCGTTGCCTGCCCAGTGACCCATTGCTTGGACTGTGCCAGTACCATCGACCACCCGCAGAGGCAATGGGAAGCCGGGAGATGCTTGACTTTGGTTAGTGCTGGCTCACATAATTTCGAGGTGGGGACCATACAGTGGTTACGTGTGAGGATCCAGGACTTGATAAATTGCCCTTCGGTGGATGTCCTGATCATCAGGGACTCCACCAAGGGACCAAGGGAACTTTTCATATTCCCCGAAATCCACAAGGTGGATCCTGGACTGCACTTTCACATACGGATTCCGTGCAATAACCCACCATTTTTCCTGGCCCTGGGGCAAGTCGTTGCCCAAGCTATCCTCATCCCTGAGGACTACCCCCGGCGCCAGAGGACACCTTCCATTTGGTGGGCATAAGTGGTGGGACAGAACAAACCCGCCTTTACTTGCAAGGTGAGCAACAGGAAGGCAACGGCCAGCCTGACCGGCATGATGGACACTGGGGCGAACGTGACCATCATCTCCACCACAGAATGGCCGTCCCAGTGGGGGCTCAGGCCAGCGGTGGAGCAGATCACCGGGATTGGGGGAACATCGGCCGCTATGAGGAGTGAGGGCCTCATTCAAATAGAGAGCCCAGAAGGACACATGGCGTCCATCAGGCCATTTGTGGTTCCGTCTGGGTTTACTCTCTGGGGCAGGGACTTTTTATCCCAATGGGGGACTAGGCTGGAAATCCCTAAGTCACCGTGGGATTTCTAGCCAGGGCCACTGTGGCACGCACCACCCCACCACTCACCTGATCAACCAGTGTGGGTGGACCAGTGGCCCCTCTTGAAAGAGAAATTAAGCGCGCTTGAGTCCCTCATGGAGGAGCAACTTTCCAAGGGCCATATCGAACCAACCAACAGCCCTTGGAACTCCCCTGTCTTTGTCTTGTGCAAGCCTGGCAAGGACAGGTGGAGGCTCCTCCACGACCTCCATAAGATCAATGAGGTCATTGAGGATATGGGTCCCCTGCAGCCTGGCCTTCCCTCACCCTCAATGCTCCCCCAGCAGTGGAAGCTAGCCATCATAGATACTAAAGACTGTTCCTTTGGCATTCCACTGCACCTGCGTGATGTTCCCCGCTTCGTCTTCTTGTTGCCTTCCATCAACCGAGAAGCCCCTATGCATCCCTACCACTGGCGAGTTCTTCATGCCCTGGGGAAGAACTCGCCTACCATCTGCCAGTGGTATGTGGCGCATATCCTTTCACCGGTCAGGAAAGCCTTCCCTAAGTCCATTATTTTACACCACATGGACGATATCCTCGTTTGCGCACCAACGGCAAAAGAATTGGACTCAACATTAACTGGGACTGTCCAAGCCATCGAGAAGGCAGGGTTCAAAATTCAGCAAGAAAAGATCCAGCGCACCTGCCCGTGGACCTACTTGGGCCTCCGCACTGGCGAACGGACCGTCATACCCCAGTAGCTCACCATCCGGGATGACCCAAGGACCCTGCGGGATCTGCATCAACTCTGCGGGTCCATCAGTTGGGTACGTCCCCTGCTGGGAGTTACAACGGAGGACCTCGCCCCATTGTTCGACCTCCTGAAGGGGAGCGAGGACCTGGATTCTCCCAGGACCGTCACCGCGGAAGCCTGAGAGCCCATCGGTAAGGTGCAGCGAGCCCTGTCTTCTTGACAGGTGCACCGGACACAGCCCCACCTCACCTATAGTCTGATAATTCTAGGAAACACCCCTAGATACTATGGACTTATTTTTCAATGGGATGCAGCACAGAGAGATCCTCTTCTCATAATAGAGTGGATCTTTCTAGCGCATCAGCCATCCAAAAGCATCTCTACGCCACAGGAACTGATGGCCCAAGTAATAACTAAGGCCAGAGCTCACCTCCGTACCCTTGCGGGGTGCGATTTTGCGTGCATCCATGCTCCATTAACAAGTGGGGTCTTGGAGAATTTACTCCAGACCAACGAGCACCTCCAGTTTGCACTGGACAGTTACACAGGCCAGACTTCGGTTCACAAGCCAAAACATAAGCTTTTTAACACTACTTTTAATCTGGCCCCAAAGGAAGTCCAAAGCAAAACACCATTAAAGGCACTAACCGTATTTACAGATGGCTCAGGAGCATCCCACAAGTCAGTAATGACTTGGCGGGATCCTAGAACGCAGGAGCGGGAATCTTACGTCCAGGTGGTGGAAGGGTCACCACAAATTGCAGAACTGGCCGCTGTGGTTAGAGCCTTTGAAAGGTTCCCAGAGCCTTTTAATTTGGTGACAGATTCGGCCTATGTGGCTGGTGTAACTGCCAGGGCAGAACACACGTTATTAAAGGAGGTGTCCAATCCGAGGCTGTATAACTTGCTCTCGAAATTGATTTATTTAGTTTCCCACCGAGAGCAACCCTTTCATGTTATGCACGTAAGATCGCATACAGATTTACCCAGCCCAATTGCCGAAGGGAATCGGAGAGCTGATGCACTGGCCATGGCTGTGCAGGGTGCCAACCTTCCTGACACCTTCGCACAAGCCAAGTTAAGTCATTGGTTTTTTCATCAGAACGTGGCTGCTCTCATGCAGATGTTCCACCTGCATAGAGAGCAGGCCCGAGCAACAGTGGCAACATGCCCCAACTGCCAACAATACCAGCTTCCATCCTTGGGCAGTGGGGTAAATCCACGCAGACTGGAAAGCTGCCAGCTATGGCAGACTGATATCACACACGTTCCCCAATTTGGAAGATTGAAATATGTCCTTGTGTCAATTGACACTTTTTCTGGTGCTATTTTTGCCTCGGCCCACATGGGCGAGAAGACCAAAGATGCCTGTTGGCATCTCCTACTGGCCTTTGCCACTCCCGGAATCCCCAGAGACATTAAAACAGATAACGGTCCAGCATATACCTCCGCAAGGATGTGGGAATTCTTCCAGGAATGGGGCATTTGGCACACCACCGGAATACCCCACCCTCCCACGGGGCAGTCAATTGTTGAAAGGGCCCACCAAACCCTGAAGAGGTTCCTTGATCAGCAACGGGGAGGGACAGAGGTAAGTTCTCCCATTGAGAGAATCTGTAAGGCTCTGTTTGCAATTAATTTTCTGAATAATTCTTTCTCAGAGCCATCCCCCCCTGTATACCAGCACTTTTCTAATTCGACCACAGCCAAATTGAAGGAGCAGACGCCGGTGCTGGTCAAGGACCCTGAAAGCCATCAGATCCAAAGGGGCCCTTTCCACTGATTGCCTGGGGGAGGGGCTATGTTTGTGTTTCCACCCCTGCAGGCCTCCGGTGGGTGCTGGGAAGAAACATCAAGCCCTTCCTGGGAGCACCACCAACGAATCCCACTCCTGAGGACCCGGACAAGGATTCTGATAATCCACAGGACCAGACCAGCGCTGCCTGGCGGAGAAGGAGAAAGAAGACTAATGGCCGCAAAAGACATCTACCTCAGATCTCCTTCCCTGGCAGCATCCTAAACCCTTGATTCCCCTCGTGTTTTTCCCTTTTGTGTGTTCCCTCTCCCCTCTGACCCTACATCCTAATGCCCTTTTTGAGAGAGAGGGGGGATTGGAAAGGGACTTGAAAGATAGCTGGGACAATGGGGACAAAGGGACAAGAACCTCTAATTTTCCAAAAAGGGATTTCCAGAACCCTCTAATCCTTTTGATTCATTTCCAGATGAACCCTTCCCTGATCATTATGCCGCTGCAAAGAGTCCTGCAGCCCGCCAGAATGCTCCCCGCCATCGACGGTCGTCTCCTCCTGCGGGTCCTGTGGTGGACACTCGGTGCCCGTGCCTGGCTGGTACCGCAGCCCAGGTCAATGTCTGGGTCGCTCTGGCCCAGGCATTGAATCAGTCAGGGCTCTGCCTAAAGATGGGTGGAGTCACTGACCCAATGTTGACTTGTCTTATTGTATCCCTTTTCAGCCCGATGAGTGTTTAAACCTCACAAAGGACACCCTCCTGCTCCAGCCCAACCGTTGGGATGCGTGGATGTGGTACCTCCCTGGTTTGGTCAGCGAGCCTCAAGAATTACATTTGCAGGGTTCTGCTGGGGCGGCATACTGTGTACACTTTTTCTACGAACACGGGTATAATCACCTTTCTGCCAACCCAACCTCGAGGATATATAATCCTCAAGATTGGTGTGGACAAACGGCAATGTCGCCGTCCAGATCCATCGGCCATCCCAAACGGTTGCCGACCGGAATATTTTTGATCCGTGGGGACCGGACTTGGAACGGGATCCATCTCGGATGAGAGGTGGACCCTGCACTCTGGGACGTCTCACCACCCTGACCCCAGACAGGGCCCAATTATTAAGGTTGCGTGACTTGGTCAAATTGGCCCGTTCTAAAAGATCCACAAATCAAATGGACCTGGAAAAATGTGATAGCCAAGTTGTCAATTGGCCCCATTATCAAAGGGCTGCGGCTTCTTTGTTCTTCCCGTGGGTGGCGGCTGCCAAAGCCCTTGGGGAGCTGTCACATTCTCTCTGCTGGATGGGAAAGAACGCGAAGGCAGTTTCTTCTGCTCTCAGCCAGGTCTTCTCAGACGAGGAAGCCACCAGACAAGCGACACTGCAGAACCGGGCTGCGATAGACTATCTATTGCTAGCGCACGGGCACGGCTGCGAGGAATTTGAAGGGATGTGCTGCTTCAATATTTCCTCGCACAGTCAGAACATCCACTTCACCATCAGAAAAATTCAGGACTAGCTGCAAGACCTAAGGATCGGAGACGACTGGTTTCAAAAGACTTTGGGTGGTTGGGGACTGACTGGCTGGGCCATCTCTTTGTTACGTTCTGTTTTATGGATTCTGTTAATTCTTATTTTATTTTTAATCCTGTTTGGTTGTTTAAAGAGAATATTGATTAATTTTGTCACCCGCACTTTGTCTTTAAACAAAGAAGGGGGAGATGCGGCAATGGTTAACGTGGACACCTCCACCTCTGAAAAGGAGAAAGGCCCGAAGGGGCTTAGGACTTTCTGGTGGGGCAAAGTCAGGGATTGAGGCCCCTGATAATGTCAGCCCCATAATGGTTTTCTCCCCTTTTCTGTTTAAGGACAAAGTTCCTTCCATTTTGTTGTACCCTTCCCCCTGCCTGTGTACCCCAATGTCGGTTATGCTGATTACCCTTCCCTGGTTCTGGAAAGTCTCCTGGAAAGTCCCTACTTAAACCCGTCCCCTCTTGCAAAGTCCCTTTCTCCCTCGACGTGTGGATGTTACAGGCCTGGGTACAGAGAGATTTCAGTTTCCTGACAGGCGTCTGTGTGAAAGCAAGGCTTTCTCAAGGACGCCTGTCAGGAAACCGAAATTTCTCTGCACCCAGGCCTATAACA
>WBMZ01014672.1:0-68585 GCA_013400975.1 Atrichornis clamosus
CCGCACTGAGCGCCCGCGGGCGGCCGTGGGTCCGCGCAGCCGAGGCAGCTGTGGGGCTGCCCCGACCGCCCCGGCTGCGGCGGCCTGGCGCACCGGGCCCTTCGCTTGTTACCGTAGCCCTTTCTCAACAGTAAAACGAATCTGTCCCTCACGGCTGCGTTTCCATTGTGTTAACCGGCCGTGGGCGTGCTGGGAGCGCGTTCCTGGAGCCGCAGGCACCGGGATGCAGCAGGCGGCCCCCCCGCGACAGGCGCGACCGGCGACAGCGCAGCGCTGGAGCGGGCGCGGTGTCACCGCCCTGGCCGGGCTGTGCCGGGGTGCGGGGCGCCTTTTGACTTGCTCGGGGCGCGAGAAACACCCCTGCCTTCCGCCAACCCCCCCAGAATAGAGGCAGTGAGGATGAGAGGGTGCTTAATGGTTGTAAATGAAATACTATTGTTTAATTATGGCTTACATCTCCTCGTTTTTGTCAGACACGTTCTCGCTCAGTAAACTCTGTGCTCTCGTAAACTGTGAGAGTTGGAACGTTTTGATATTGAGCGTAAAAAATGTGTAATTGTTACCAGTTAATTAATTCAGAAATGCTGAAGCGGAAACGGAGGGGTTGCAATTTGCAAGACCATTTTTAAACCTAAGTATGCAGAAATTTAAACTTGATAGAGCATGTTTTCAGTGAAGGATAATCGGTGTTTATTTTATTCTGTGGTTTTGTTGTTTGTTTGTGGTTTTTTCTTTTCAAGTCTCTCTGTCTCAGGTGGAAATTGATTCACTGATCTCTTCTGCTCAACTTGTAGATGATGGATAAGGACTAACTTTATTCTCTTCTCATGGGCAACTCAAAACAACTGCAGAAAAGAGAGGTTATTTTGACACTGAGTCGATATCCCTTAAGGTCCTATAATAAGAATACGTTTTTTCCGCCCTTTTCTTTTTCCTTGGAGACTGTGATGCTAGGCCTCCTAAGACAGTTTCTTCTTTTCCAGCATGCACTTAGCTGCAAGTTCCTATCTTGCTTCAGTGTGTTTGAAGGAAACTACTGGCTTCCCTTTATTTATTAGCTAGACAGTGGGTCCCCAAAGAGTGTCAAAGAAAGGAGTTTGGAAGTACTCCCAGTAGCTGTCAGTGGAGGTGGATGGATTTTGCGGAGGGGTATTAGCTGCGAGCCTCAATTATACCCTGAGGCTTTTATGGGAGGCTCTGCCAGTAAGTCCTTATCAGAAGTGTTGGGAGACCCACACTGAGTGTTGCTACAGCACCACTGCCCTAAACCATCAACAGCTGAATGTAGAAGGAAGAAAAAAGATTTTTGAAGTACATGACTGTACAGCCTGAATAGATATTCTTTAGCTTGTCTGTTCTGGAGAAAACATGTGAAACCTTCAGTGTGATTAAGATTAGTTGGTCTTGCGTAGTTCTTGCCCTTCTTGCTCCCATGACTTTGTTTTAGTGTCTTTCTTGGCCTTAAGGAAGGAAGGAATAAAAGAAAAAATGAAACCCCCAAACCTGTCAGTACAGCTGCTACATTGTGGTAGAAGTTGTACCAAATTACTCTTGAATTTAAATTCTTTGCTTTTATATTCCTACCTTAGGGTATGGGTCTTTGCAAGTCACTGAGAAACATAATCTGAGGGCATAGTTAAATGATAGGTAGCTGTGGTCTGTTGCCAAGAAAACCCACAAGCATATCTGGCACAAGAATTTCAACCCCTGCATCACGGTCTGCTGCTTCAAGCTTGCCAGAAGTGTTCTGTGGACCTCTCTATAAAAAAGATCCACCAGAACCACCTGAACTTTAAGAAAAGATGAAACTAAACTTTCGGGAGGGAGGGGATGAGAAGTATGAGGTCAGGTTTTTTCACTGCAGAAAACAAATTGCACAATATTTTTCTTGACTCTGAAGCAGTATGTCATTATGAAGCAAGCTTCATGACTTGCAGTATTTTCTCTTTAAATAATGTGGAAACAGGATCACGGAGGTGGGATGAAAGTCAGGCTTTGAATAAGTGCTGGAACTGATCATGTCCTTGGCTTTTTTGTTAGCTCATTTAACCTCTAAAGGATTAGCTCTCCAGAATAAAAGTATGGGAAAAGGCCATAATAATCTTGCTTCTGGAAAAATAACATAGAAAATAGGCAGGGGTCTCAGAAGTACAAGACTTACTTTAAAAAAAATAAATGGTTCTCGAAGGGCACAATGGAAAGAAAATGTTTTCAGGAGCATATTCTTTCAAGAAAAAAACCCAGACCACAAATAACTGTGCTTTATCTATGCATCTTGTTATATTCTTGCAAGCTTAGTGCTGGAAATGCGGAAATGAGACCATAACTCACGAGATGTTTATAAAGAAATACAATGCTTTTTGAAGGGAATGGAGTTTTATTTCTGAGTTAGAACCACAGCTTGTAAGAAGAATTTGTGGAAGGGCACTTCTTACTGTCTGTCAGAACAGTTTCATTCTGAATGATGATTAGGAAAGCTCAGCACATCCATTAATATTATAGGTCATTAAAAAAAATCAGAAAGTATGCAATGACTTCAATATCTTTAATTTCTTTTTTATGAAGCTCTTTTGAAAAAAAAATTTTTTTGAGGGCGGGAAAATGTCTGCAAGCTGCAGTCCTCCAGTCATGAGTGTCTTTTGGTGCAAAAGGAGTTGAACAGGATACTGTCTGAGGCCCTTTTTAGGTGCAGCTACCTTCTGCTTTTATCTCAGCCTTTTAAAAATTTTTTATTGTAAGGCTGCAGGTATTTTGTGTATACCTAAAAATGTAGACAGACAAGTTATTCAGCCTAATAGTTCTTGAGTATGTTACACACTTTGGTGTGTGTAGTCTAAATTGATGATTCTGATGGTCACTGCTGGCTGAGAAACTTTTTATAAAGAGTAACAAGGTAATCATTGCAGGCCATATATAGTCACTTAAAGATGAGAGATTCAAGGGAAAAGGAAAATGACCTTTTTTCCCTGAAGGTGCTGCATGTGAAAATATAACTAAAGTAATAAAATGCTTGTGAGAAGCTTGCACTCTGCTGGCACTGAGCTGTCCATGCTGCAGCTCTGGGTAATGGTAAGGCTGGCAGGAGCTACTTGCTCCACAGTAATTTTGAATGGGGTGTGGTGGAATAGTATCTTAGAAGCATCTTGGAACGATCTCTGCTTTACCTTACCTGTTTATAAGGGCTCTTTCCATTCACAGACGCAATCTTCTGAAACTTATTAGGAAGTTGATAAAACTGGCAAGCCATTTTAGGCTGTGAGTGCAAATGTGAGTGCTGGAAAAACTGTCAACAGAGTGTTTGTGTTTCAAAGTGACGTTCAGAGCATCCAAATCAGATGATGTGAGGAAACTATCTTGTGAGGAAATCTTGTATGTACTTTTTTAATCTAACCATTTCCTGACAATCATCTCAAACTAATAAAAAGTAACTATAGTGATTGACCTGTTTACTGATTGTGGCTGCCTGCAGTATAGGTGCCTTCCAGCACTGTGCTCTAGGGTCCAGTTGGTTCCTTTAGTCCTTACTGTGGTCCTGGGAAGTTCTTGGTCTGGACCCCATCTTCCTGTCCAGTCTGCAGTGGAGGGTGAGCGTGTCTCCTTAGTGGATGAATTGGAGGAGACTGTTCTTGGCAGCTGTGTTGGTGGGTGACAGAAGGGACAGGTCTGCCTGTGTTTTACTTTAGCCTTTTCCCTCCTTTAATTCTTTCACTGGTGGAGTGGGTGGGTGACAAAGGGCAGGTCTGTCTGGCTTTTGTTCTTGCCCTTTCCACCTTCCCTGTACTAAATGGTGGTGTTTCACTGGTGAAGCAGCTCCTGGAAGAGGACCCTTCTCCATTATGGTACTGGGCTTTCTGGTAGGGGTGCCACTTAGGGCTGCTGTCTGCAAGGCATGGATCAGCACCTGACAGCCACCATATGTGTCCTGCTGTCCAAACCAAGGCTTCCCATCAGCTCCTCCTCCACTACGGACAGAAATGACCCAGAATGTCAATTAATGCATTACTTCAGTAGATGGAGGGTAAGAATGTTTACCTGTGGGAGTTTGAGTACAAGTACACGCTAGGCAACCAAAGAAATGTACAGAATTGAAGTGGTGTAGCTGTCTCAGCAGTGTGAGGGTGGCTGGGCTGATGCTGGGGGCAGACAGAGGGGAGATGCTTTTGGCACTTGTTCTCACAAAAAGTAAGGAAATTAATTTTACTCTTCTCTTGTCATACTGTAGGGAATTTCTGTTCAAGAAAAACGATATGCCAGTTGTAGAACAGAAGTGAAATTCTATCATGGCTAACAAATCCTCTGGAGATGTGTCCTACCCACATACTTTTAATGGCTGTCACCAGCAACAGGTGTCTCATTTTTCTGAATGTAACTTCAGGCTGGTTCCCACGTGTTCAAAGTTACAATGCAGAACAGGTAGGAGTTAAAGGTAGCTTAGAAACACAATAGTTGCAGTTATTGTATTTCCCATTAAAATTTCTGAACAGGTGAGGTTCTTTTCTATAGACACCTGCTTCTTGTATTTAACTTTGACAAATGAACATCAGCCACAAAATGAGGTTAATATGTCTGCACTGTTAATTGTGCTTTTTGTCGAGACAATAGATCAGCACTTTCATAAAAGATCAAAACTGTAGGACACCTGAGTTCTCTGAAAAGTTGTATATGAACCTACAGTAATTTTGTGTTGACTAGCCCAAGGTAATCATGTAAAGAAAAGGGCCCTAATCAACTTTCCAATGCCAGTTGCAAAAGACATGGAAGGACAGTTTCTGGCTTGCAGATGTGTAGTTGCAGGAAGCCATGAAAGTTTAAAGCTGATGGCTGAGGTGCTGCTCTACAGAGGTGCTGAGCTAATTCTATTTGTAGATGCTGTGGGTGTGTTCTGTGATAGTTTATTGCAGCCAGGTAGGTAACTGGGCAGATTTTCTGCTACTCTAGCATTCATGTCTGGTGTTTGCATGTGTGCATCTTCTCTGTAGAAACAGTAGAAATAACAACTTCGTTCTTCTGGGTGGAGGTTGTGTTGCTGCTGCAAGGGCAGCTGTTGAGCAGCAACACACAGCAGCGGTTGAAGCTTGTTGGGAATACTGCTGAATCAAAGCAGAGGAAATGATGTAAATGAGCTTGTGTTTTGAAGCGCACTGTGAAAACACAAAATGCTAGTCTTGAGCACAGTTCAGAGTGAACCCACAGTTCAGAGGCTAAGTCATAAGTTTCTGTGAAGTAAAATCTGTCCTGTAAGAGTGTTTTGGGTGACAGATTTCAGATTACTTTTGGTGGCACTTCTGTTGTCTCCTAAAGGTTTCCCCAAGCAGTGGTGTCAAAAATGATGACACTTGTCAGCACTGTTGATGCTACTCACAGCCCCAGGGGCAGCAGATGATTTGCATGTGCTCTGGCAGAGTGAAAATTAAGCCTGCTGAATGATGGTAGTTTAGTCCATCTTTCCTGTGCTCTGTGAGCTCCTGATATAGATAGGCGTCTTCTGAAGAAGAGACAGAATTTGTGAAGTAGGAGGATGAGTGCTGGTTGCAGTTGGTGTTGGCTGGACAGAAGCTGTCAGGTCTCTTCCCAGCATAGTTGAAGCATTGCTCCAGTAAGATGTCTCTGCAGGGCAAACTTTGCCCCAGTGTTTGGCAAAGGGCTGGGTTTTAACATCCAGAATACTGTATTAGATTCTGCTATTAAGTGCTACTATGCGTGTTTCTTTATGTTGGATTTTTTTTTTTAAATCAGATTTTGGACATAATCCAGTGTTTTTGAATTCTTCTGCATTTAAGTCTTCAGAATTGCTCCTTAGTCAGCTGAGGTCCTGAGCTTCTGTTAGATGGAGAGGTGGAAGTGTGGTAGGGATTTAAACTGACTGTGTGAAGGGACAAGAGAGGTCAGAAAAAACTTTAAACCGGTGTTCAAACAGTATAATAGAAGTTGTTGCCAGTAGGACCATGTGTTAAATGTGGCACTTGAGATAAGTGTCTGTAATAACAACCTGTATATCCCTGCTGTGAAGCAGAACAAGCAAGAAAAATAAAAAAAAAAAAGTTGTGTAATATGATCGCAATGAAAGAACAGAGCAGAGAACCTGAAAAAAAACTTTGCAGAGGTTTGCAAAAACTCTTGGCTTGTCTTTCCTTCAAACCATGATCATCTCTTCCTGAAGAAAAGAGGAGGAAAGATGGTTCAGGTGGTCCAAAGACTGACTTCAGGGACTTGAAAAACAAAACAGAAGAGGTGAAGCAGGGTAATGCAAAGTGTTCAGTGTTTGATGTTTCTATCTGTTCTTCCTGGCAACTTTTTCAATGCAAGGAAAGTATCAAGATAAATATTTCTGACAAACTGCTGGCTCTTCTGCTCTCAGTGAAGCTTGGTATTGCTAGTCCTTTAAGAGTAAGTTAATGCTTAGTTATAATGTCAAATTGAAAAATTACAGATGACATAAGTCGTGCTTCTGGAATGCACCAGATGTTTCTTAATTGTTTGGCATCCAGCTTTCATGGCTGGTGACATATTCATGGCTGATTTGTTTTCCTGAAACAAAAGCAAAATCTGAAAGCAGAATCTGAACTACCAGGCTGATTTTTTAGCCTTTTAAAAAATGTTTGTAGTTTGTGTTCCTCCTACCATCTTAGGTTGTGGACTGAGGAATGGCAAAGTGAGCGCAGTTTGGAAAACCACATAAAAACTTTAGCTAACTGATTCAGTTTATATGAGAAAAACCTGAGGGTGATTGATTTTCAAGGCAGCGTTTTCTCAATAGTTCTGTATCAAGAAGTATTTTAAACTGGTTTTAGTTGTTTTGAAACTCTCAGGCCAAACTACCACTTGGACAGAATGCACAGAAATGTCTTCCAGTGGTCACTTGCAATAAGGAGACTTCTGTGCAAATATTCCCTGGTCCAGGGTAACCCCTCAAAAAGTTTGGCAATAAGTCATAACTTCAGTGAGAATGTTGCTGTGGTGCATAGTTGTCCAATGAAACTTACGTTACTAAGTTTAAATAAATTTCTTTTATACATTTCTGGTTTTAAGGCCAATATTAATAGCAGTTTGAAAGTCTTTTTAAGAAAGTTGAATGCACTTGAGAATTTAACTTCTGTTTTCACTTCAGCTGCTACAGCTGTGTCATAATCTGGATTGTTACATCCTTGAAAATGGTATCACTTCTATCATAAATAAAAGCTCCAAAAAATGGAAAAAAAAATGTAGCTCCTTCACTGGATTAAGTCTCTGTTTTTTAAAATGCTGGCTCGTTAACTGTGCAACTGTTAGAAAGAATACTCTGGGTAAGGACTGTCCTTTTCCATCTCCTCTTTTCATAGGGTCAGAAAAAGAAATCTCCACGTGGTAACCACCTGCTAGGTACCTTCTGGGGCCTCAAAGGGAATCTGTTTTGCTCTACAGCATTTTCAGATTTGCTTTACAATATAAGGAAACTGGATGCATGACCTTTGTTCTTACCTCCCACAGTGGGAAGTCTTCCACTGGCACCGTGTATGAACTTGAGTGACAATTATCATTTAAAAACAGCACAAGAGTTTACATAGGTTGGCATTTATATTCTTACTGTGCTTAGGTTGCAGTAGCTATGTTATCTCGATCTCCATATATAGAAAACTAGGTGATAGAGAGATCTGAGAAAACAGAAGACAACTTGATTCTGAAAATGCAGTTAGATGTGGAACTTAGGTGAAACAAGTGAAGCAATTGCAAGAAAACCATATTATTCTCATCTCTTTGGTTTTGCCAGCTACCGTTCCACAGTGGACAGTTGCAGTCATTCTCAGTGTTTGGTTTTCATGAACAGAACATGGCATCAGTGAAAATGTAGGTGTGCTGTGCAAATTGCATTTGCTGCAGCATGTTCATCTTGTATGGGGGCAACATGTAACTGGAGCCTTTTAAGTTTAGACACTTTGGTTGCGTACAGAACATTTCACCTGTGCTCATTCACTTTGGTTCAAGGTGATGCTCTCTAAGTGTAGCAGTTCTTTCTGGCCTTCTAAAGCAGGCTGTTTGCCTGTGTAAAAAAGCCCTACTACAGCATTACCTTTTTGAAGACTGCTGGGCATCTTAAGTGTAATTTCTTCTTCTTGCTGCAGCTGTTGCTCTGTCATACTGAGGGAGGTATAAACACTTCACAGCATGTACTCTAATAGAGGCTACTGCCATCCTTGAAAATAAGCGGCGGTTGCTGTAAGAACTGTGATTTAGTTTTACTTAAGCTGCCCTCCACAGTCCTTTTGCCCAGTGTTCCACAGGCTGTTGGGAGGCTCTGCCACCCTTCAGTGAACAGATTGCTATCAGATGGGGGTGGGTGCTCAGGTGCTGTGCCCTGGCCTGGCACCCACCTTCCTGCCATGTTATAATTTATGCAGTCCCTCGCGGGGACTGTGTTCTTAATAAGGGTTTAACAAAGCATGTTGTAAAAGTAGGCCAGGTTCTTGCCTAATGCTCACGTGAAAAACAGCATTACTTGCAGGATGTTAGGAGTACCAGCTGAAAGAGCTTCCCTGATAATAGTATTCTAAGGTAGCTACCTGTACTTGTGTTCCCATTTCTGGGTTGTACTCTAGCAACCAACAGGGTAGGCACAAATAGTGCAATCATATAACACTGCTGTTCCTTTAATTCCCTTTCAAAAAGAGGAAGAAGACATGCTTCTCCAAACTTGGAGTTTGTGGTTTTCTTGCCAAATTTAAAAAGAGGAATAGCACCTACAGCAGTGCAGAAACCCACAAGCTAAGTAATATAAACTATAGGAAAAGTTGTGTAAAGTAGAAAACTTACTTGTCTTGTGAAAGGTGAAGTAGTAGAGCCTTTCGTGACAGATATTCAATAATAATTTTAAAACAAGCAAGCAAGCAAACAAAACTCATTCAGCTGGTCCTACCTAGGACATTTTACGTAGCTTTTCTTGCCAAGCACATGTCTCTCTTCATAAAAACAGTAAAGTGACTGTGAGTTGACTTTTATTTCCTGGCCTTATCTGAAATGGGATAATACTGACCAGCTTGGTTAAGGTGTAGCTCCAAGTAGCTTCAAGTTCCAGTTTTAATTCAGCATTTTCCAGACAAATGGACTTGCTCTGGCTTCTCTGAATTCAAAGCAGGGCTCCTATTCATAAGCTCATTGCTTACTTTGGATTAGATGTAAAGTAAATAATGTGAATAATGCTGTTCTTTGATTTGTCCACTTAACTGTGTAATGGTTTTAGTTTTGTTTAGGAACAACAAATGCCAGGACAAGTGATAGCTTGCTTGATTCTCTCACAGGAGAGGAAACTGCTTCATCTAAAAGTTGCTCTTTTTCCTTATTATTTCATAGTGGATTATGAAAGAACTGCATTTAAACCACTACAGTACAGTTAATATTTCCTTCATTTGAGGGTGTCAGCATGACTGCTTTTTCCAGGGATTGTTGTGGCAAAAACACCACCATTTCTAGGTTGTTGGATATCACCTTCTTGCTTTTTCTGAGAACAGAGGCAATAAACCCCATAGTTTTTCCTATTCTGTCAGCTTGGCATGCTGATTTATTTCTTGGTCTGTACACAGGTGGGGGAAGGGGTATATGATGCAGGAGTATGTGATGCAGGAGCTGGTTGGATCCTTCGTGCAGCCTCCATGGTCTTTGTTGCTGTTGTAAAAACACATTCCAGGGAACTTGAAACTGAGGCAGAAGTTGTAGAAGAGGGTTTGGGAAGGCTGTAAAGAGGACCACCTGCTTGATTGGCTTTGATTTTTAAGATGATTAAACACCAGTATTAAAATGAAACCCTTCTTTTCTATGTTTCTGTGTTTTAAAGGTTAGTATAAAGTGTGTTGCTTTAGTTGCATATCCCGAAAAGGTGTGCAATTAATAAGCAGGATCTGGTCCTTGGAAAAGGTGGGGGTTTTTATTGATCTTATCTCTCTGGTGTTGTGAGTGAGTTGATCTATCACTTGAAACAAGGGAGATAAGAAACCCAATACATTTTCCCTGTGTACTGGAGTCTCTAATGTGGCAGTAAAAACTTGTGGAGGTTTGGTCTTAATTTTATTTCAGAGCGCAACATTTCTGCTGGCAGAACAACAGTGTTGCTTTTTATAAAATAAACCATTTGCATGGGAAATATTATTTTTTGAGTATTAAATCCTGTGATTGTTGCACCCATCACTGAAGTAACTTTTTCCTATGGTTCCCATGCCTGAACTACGTATTCCTGGTGTACCGTGAGTTCTAGAGTGGTCCTTGTGCCAAAGGCATGATCTTTTTTCCTTCCCATTTAGGCACTAAAGAAATGCCTGCAGTTGCCTATTGCAGATATGCTTGAGCACTTTAAAGTTATGAACAGGCTGTTCATAACTAGTACATAATGTGTACAGTTCACCACAGTGTGGTGGGTTTTTTCCTCATGTCTTTAATTAAAAATGAGGTAAAAACGAAGCTCAGTGATCAATGTGCAGTCATTGTTGTGCCCCAGGCCCCACCGTGGGATCCTGGCTTTGGAAGTGTTGTACCAGTGGGAGCTTCTAACAAAGAAAGCAGAGAGAGGCACAAAAGCCCCAAAGTGAGTGAATAGGAGCAGTGCTAAGCTGCCAGCTCAGCATTGCCGTGGGTTGGTAGCTGATGAGCAGCCAGGTGAGCCTGGTTGCAGTGACAGACACAGCAGCCTGCTGGATACTGCTTGGAGTCTGCTGGATCACTGATGGACGTGTGTACAGTGCAGCCATTTTTCATAATCATCAACCACGTGGGACTGATAAGCGTCTCAGAATTAAGGGTCACATTAGGGGTTGAGTTAGATCTGATGGAGAGCTGATTCTGTCACGTAGTTTCCCAAAGCAGATCGCCCATTGTTTTGGGTTTTATTTAATTCTTATGCTTCTGGTTTAGATCTGTAGTGTCTGGAGAAATCTGTCTGTAGAAGCCGCTCGGACCTGTTTGGGTTGGGTCCTGTACAGCACTGCCTATGTGAGCATGCCAACGTAGTGTGCCATAGCATGGGAGTGCTGGGAAGGTACAGAAGAGGACATCAGGAAACTGATGGAAATCAAAAGAGGTAGCTGGAAGAAAAATTCACTTGGGTGTCAGTCAGGTAAGGTGAGCAGCAAAGCTGAAGTCCAGTGCTTACCAACTAAATGGGCATGTTGTGATGAATTGCAACAGGGTATTATGCTCTAAACTTTCAAAAAGTTGAAATTAAGCTGCTGTATGCACTTAATGTGATTGATTTACTGTGGGCTGTGGTTGCAACATGTATAAGCAAAACTTTCAAAATTTTCAGAATTCAGTATGAAACTGGTAAAGTATTTTGTGGTTATTTTAACTTTCTTGTTGTTTTTATTGAATGTAGGCCGTCTTTCCATAAATTCATAGTGGCTTTCAACTTCTCTCCTGTTCAGCAGTGCATGCGTATGTGTGTATGTGTGCTTGGGAGGCAGAGCCATAGCTAAAAGCAAATCAGATGGCAGAATTGTGATAAAAAGACGTTTTTTACATCAGTCATCCAGTGAGGGTGAGATTATAGAAAGGAGTAGTTTTCTGTGGAAAGTGAGAACTTTGGCCCTTAATTCTTCTTGTAAATGTTTTATTCCCTCTTCTGTGCTTTTCTTCCCAACAGCTATAAAATCTGACTTCGTTACTCACTCAGCTAGAACTGTGTAATAAAACTCTGGGCAAATTTCTTTGTCTTTTCTGAGGCTACACCTCAGTGGACTGTCTAAGCAGAGATGATGCGTTTCAGTGTATTTAAGATATGGTTTGAGATTTCTCACTCTAGGGTTTATGCAAAGATGGTCTGCAACAGCAGATGCCCAACTTGCTCTGTGTTGGTTTCAGCAAGTCAGAAAATAATGTTGTGCTCAGTGTTCTTTAACATTCACAAGCTATTCTGTTCTCAGTGACAGTGTTCTTCAGAACAAGAAGGGAATGTGCAAGGGGTGAGATTGGACCTTATGTTTTCATTGTATAACTTGCCAAGAAGAGAAATATGTGTTTATGTGTGGAGGAGGCTTAAGACAGTGAATATCTGTGGCATCTGGGTGAAATTATGAACAATAAAATAGCTCTCAGGTGGAATTTCATAAGCAGCTATACAGTGACTGTCTAGGGCATGCTGAATGAAAAGGACGTGTCCAAAGTAAAACATGCACACAAGGAATGTCCGTACAGGCTGGCATGAAGCCGAGTGCATACTGAATTGGGTCACTGCTTTAAGTGTGAATGCTTCCCCACTTCAGAAAGATGTACTCATCCTTTGCAAGAGGGAACCAAAATAGAATGCTAATATAATAAAAAAAAATTTAAAAGCATTTTCAATTAACATGCTGGTCTATTCCCTTGTGCTTAAAGAATCAGTGAACTTTTTTGTAAGGAACAGAAACATTTCCATAGTTGAATATACAGAAAGCCCTGGAAATGCAGAAAGAATTAACAACCAGTTGCCTCTGGAAAACTTGCAGATCTTTATAAGCATTGTATAAGCCTCAGATGTCTCATTCTTACTGCAAATAGACTTGTTCTAAAGAATTGATATGAAGGATCAGCATGTGCAATGTCAAGTTTTGGAACTTAATCTTCTAACACTGAATTTCCAGGGACTTCAGCGTGATTACTTATTTCCAAGGTAATCTCATTGTTCTTTTTTATAGACTTCAGAATATGCCATGTAATGCAATTAATTTCCCTATTGTGATTTTTGGGATCCCAGGTGCTTTTTCTTGTTCTGGGATTTCACAGCCTGCTTTCTCTTGTAATCATATTCTACAGCCTAGTTACTAGAATTCCTGAAATAGTGCTGTGCCGGACGGAATTCATATCAAATTTGGGCTGTAAATATGCAAACGTAGGGCACTTTTTTTTTCCCTGAAAAGAGAGGATAGTGAAATAAAGTGCTCATAAAGCTTTCTTTTCTGATGGGATAAGAGGGAAGAAAGATTCTTACTGCCTTCACTCACTCTTTGAAGTATTCAAGGTGAAATGTGTCTGACTCTTTTATGATGACTTTTCTCAGCAGAAATAATACTGAAGAAGAAAAAAGAAAAGTCAACTGGCTCAGTCCCCACTGCTTTAGCAAACTAACTTACGCATTCAGGTCTCCATGTGCAATTTAAAATTTTAATGTTCAACGTAACTGGTTGCACAAACATTCCTTGCCTTTAAAAGCCACGGTGAAGTTGTAGTGGGGAAAACGCCTGTTCTTTATGGTGTTGCAAGAAAATGGTCAAACATAAATAAGCAATGTCTATCTCTGTAAAAAGGCTGTCTTGTTGATAAGATTGCCATAGCCCACTAGATAAAGGGTTTCAGCTAATGAAGGAATAATTAGAGCCTAGAGAGAAAAGGACCAGTGAGCTGTTTACAGCCCAGCACCTGTAGTTCTTGCTTCAGAAATGGCTTATTGTATCTCTTCCCTGAGCACCCCTCAGGACTGTGCTCCACCAAACTGCCCTCGAGTGTAAACAGGTGAAGTGCCAGTGGGAAGCCTCAGAAATCTGCAGATATTCATAGTCTTTTGTTTTTGCGTTGGTGATGGGAGTCCCTGTGGAGGCTTGTTGACTTCCCTGATCCATGCTTATTATCATAGTGATGAGTGTTTGGCCACAGTTAGGAAAGGTGTGAAGAACAGAGTTCTCTCATTGCTGCCTGCTATTCTCTGAGGGAGTCTTAATCTCCTGGTACATTGTGTCCTCTTGACACCGCATCAGGAGATGTGTTGTCACTTTCTTTTAAGACATGAATGAGACCTAAAGAAACTTAGTGACTCATCGAAGTTGAACACAGGGCAATTTGTTGGTAGAGCAAGAGTTGAATACGAAGCCTTAGTAGACTAATGTCCCAGCTTCACGGGTATCTATTGTATCAGCTAACAACAATTAAAATAGTTGGGACTTGATTACTGGTGTTTTATGCAAATCAGATAGTTTGATCATTTTTTAATGTGCCCGTAATGATTGAAGATGTGTCTGCTTCTGCATGGAGTAGCTTTAGTACAGTTCAGCATTTATTGAGATTTAAGGAAACTTATGATTGCTTATTCTATTAATTGTGGCTTCACCTCTTGCAGTCTTACCAGAACAAGAATTCAGTAAGAAATCTAAAAAACTATCACTAAGAAAGCTTGGGATTATGTTACGTCATTTCTGTGAACTGGTTTTATCCTGTAGATTTTTTTCTTCTGTCTGCCTTGATTCACCACATCTGGACACTGGTCAATAGTCTGAGGATACATCTGGTGTTGATCTCTATAGGCGTTTAACTTGCATTTATATAATGTTGTCTTTGTGTGGTGAGGAGTGACTAAGTCTGTCTTATTTGGACTTGAAAGGCTGTTATCTAGTATTCAGTTGATAAAACGGTTATTTATTTATGTCAAAGTCTCCAGTAGCTTTCCATGAGTTCAAAAAGCTTCAGTTTCAGATGACTATTGCCTTTAATCTGCTGTATTAAGAATTTCTACATTATCTATCTAAATTATTCATTAACAGGGACTTTAGCACAAGAAATACCACAAACTGTTTCAAGCAGTGCCGTAGACTTCAGCTGGACAACTCCAAGGTGTGCAGCTCTTGGAAAGCTTTGTGTGTGTGACATGCCTGTGAGCTTCAGGTCGCTATTGCAGGCACTGCTGGTGGTGGTATGAATAAATCACTTAATCTTTCAGGCCTTGTAATTGGAGCTTTCTTGCACGTGAGGATGCTCAGTATCACGATACCACTGATGAGGGGTACCCGATTCTCACTGAAGCAGTGTCCTGACGCTGGAAGCCGAATGGGAAGGGAGGAATGCCACAAAGACGTAACTGGGGAGACGCAGTGCAAGGTGTTTGTTGTAAACACACGGAGTGCGTTGTGGCGCCCGGCCTGACCCACAGAGTCAGCAGAGGACGGGCTTTGTGGCAGCTGGCAGTGCCAGATAAGTCTGTCTAACTCATGTATAAGGAGTATGGGACTGGGCAGTTTTCTTCTAGTCTCATAAGCACACTGAAACTAAACTGGAACTTCCCCCAAACCATAATTGCATAACGCAGTCAATACGGATGTAGAGCTAATAGGTCCCTGGATAAATTTTAATGTGCTTCACTTATTTTATACAACCAAATTTTAAACGAAAGTATTTTATTAATGTTAGAAGGTAGACTAACATGCATTGAGCCTACTTCTTAGCTTTTTATGCTGTCATTGAAGAGGCCCATGAAACGTTTAGCTGACTCTCCTTGCTGAGTAGGATTTTTGGTATCCCCCTCTTGCATAACTGTGGTCTTTTTGTCTGGTCTTGTCCTCCAGGCTGGTTTGGTCAATTGTATAAGAGTGTGATCCAGGCAAATGGTCAATGCCTCTTCACACTAGCCTAACCATATCAAAAGATGGAAATGTTAGTGGATGGATAATCTGAGGATCCCTTTCATCAGTCGGGAATTGGGGTTTGAATTTTAATTTTTGTTGAATTTGACTTAATCTGAAGTGTGGTTTCTGTAAACTTTGATATGTAAATCTACAATACTTGATTCATGAGTGAATAGTTATACCCTGAGAGCTATTTTCTTAAAGTAAAAGCAAATGAAATTGCCAGCTTCTGCTGCTTCAAAATAGTTACTGGATTTTTTTTACTTTTTGTTTGTTTGTTTGTTTTTGATTTTGGTTTTTTTTGTTTAGAGGAGTTGAAAGGCATGGGGTTTGTTGGTGGGGTTTTTTTCTACAACAGAGTAAAACAAGACAAAATACCCAAGAAGGACTGGGGGACTTAAAACAAATGTGAAGTAAAACATGATGAGACTAGAAGAACCTTTACTGCTTTAGCTATGTGACAAATACCTTTTCTCTTAGACTGTCCATATTACTATTTTCCAGCCACTTTGTCAGAGGGAGTTGCTGATGGGTAACGCAAAGGAAAGAAATATTTTTTCTTTCTCCCCCTCTCACTCCTTCCACCAGCAGTCTTTTGCATCCATGTGTTACAACTTTGTTCATGTGTTTCCCAAATGACTGGCTGCTTTGTAGTACTAATATGCACCTTTCTTTTAATTTTAGGTTCTGTCTTCATTTTGCTGACTCAGACCACAGATTCCAAGGAAAGGAGGGGAAGTGGAATAAACTACCCAAGTGCCAGCAGAAAAACAAGAGTAGTCAATGAAAATTACTATTACTAAACTGTAGATTGCTCTCATACATTGTGGGGGAAAAAATTGCTGTCTGTACAAAGCTTATAAAATTACTTTTGCAGACTTTCCTCACAAAACTTCAAATAAGCTAAGCCCCTTCAACTAGGGCTGGAATTAGGAAATGGGAATATGGCTCCTTGCTGGTGTCTTCCATATTCTTCCCCCTCTGTAGGTTTTTTTTCTTTGGGGTAGGGAATCCTCAACAAATTGTATGGCGTCAACCAGACTTACAGTTGATGGTTATGGATGACATAGGAACTTCAGATTTACACCTCTGCAATGACACCTGATTAAGGCAAAGGTTGAAAACTGCTCATCAGTTATGTTACCAGAACTTGCAGTAACTATTACAGTTGTGTTTTCTCTCTTTTTCTAAGATTTGAAGTCTGGGGTGATGTTCTCTGGAAGGTGTGAGCAGATAAGTCATCTTTTAGGACTGGAAACAGAAATATTATGAGAATGCCCAGAAGAGGCTTAGTAATTCAAGCCAGGACTCGTTGGCTATTAGTGGGCCTTGCTTTACTGTTCAGTTTAGTCTTGCTCATGTATTTGCTGGAGTGTGCTCCCCAAACGGATGGCAATGGATCTCTGCCTGGTGTCGTAGGTGAAAACATGGGTAAGGAATACTATCAAGCTCTCTTGCAGGAACAAGAAGAGCATTATCAAAACCGAGCTACCAGTCTGAAACGTCAGATTGCCCAGTTAAAGCAAGAGCTTCAGGAAATGAGTGACAAACTGAAGTCCCTGCAGGAAAAAAAGAGCCCGAAGGTCAATGGTATGAACTACCAGGGCACCAAAGAACAAACATCCAATGATCTGCTAGAGTTTCTTCATTCCCAGATTGACAAAGCTGAGGTGAGCGTGGGGGCCAAACTGCCTAGTGAATATGGCGTCATTCCTTTTGAAAGCTTTACATCCATGAAAGTATTCCAGTTGGAGATGGGGCTCACTCGGCATCCAGAAGAGAAACCAGTTAGAAAGGATAAACGAGATGAATTGGTGGAAGTTATCGAGGCTGGCCTGGAAGTTATCAATAATCCAGATGAAGAAGATGGACAAGATGAAGATGATGGAGTAGGAGAGAGGCAGCTGTATAGTGAAAATGATTTTGTAGAAGGTATGTTTATTACGTGCTTCCCAGCCCATTAGCAGAATGTCACAACAGGCATTTAATGCTCTTTGTACTTTTAGGTGTTTTACCTACTTGAATAGTCTTGAAAAGTAATTACACAGTAAGAACCTTTATTTCTGATGATGAGAATATTACTGCTTCATTATCTTGTGTTTTTAGTGGGATAACAAATGCATTTCAGAAGGGCTTACCACGAGAGGTGTATGGGGGAAGCTGTATCTGCTTAAAACACTGATGCATTCATAATTGATCGTAGTCAGTCAGTGTGACACAGCTACTTATGGTACTAAATAACTGAAAGACTTCCAGTGAAACTGGTGGCAGTGGGAGGGAGTAATTGATTGATCTCCCTTATTCCAGACTAGTTAAGCAATCCAGTACGAAGCTTCATGGTTTTTCTTCACTTATCTCTGTGCCACTTTTAGTTAATATTCAGGCTTTTGACTCTCAGAGTTGGCATACTCATTTTGGAGGGAGAGCATTGGTAGGCTAATGTGTGCTGGTCCTGCCAGCTGAAGAACTTGGTGTCCTGAACAGACCTTTCATGGTACTAGTTATGAGGTCTGCTAAGCTTTGCAGCCTTCAACTGTTCTCTTTTTCTCTCTTCAGTTTTATCTCAGTGCCTGGAAGTTTAATTACAGAACACATATTATTATAAAAGCATATGTAGCAGTTAAACTGTCAACACTTAGTAACACCCTTAAAAGATGCATTAGTGACAAATCCCAGAACAGGTGGCTTTCAAGGTACAGTCTCGTGCTGATGGAGATAAGCATTATCCAAAAATGCCCTAGTATCTCTTCTCTATACTTAGGGTGTTAAATACAATTCATGCTGCCATAAAAGGACCCAAAGGTGGACCATGCTGTAAGACCATTAGTGTAGAAGGCATTCTGGATCTCAGCAGTACTGGTGTCTGCACCAGTAGGCAAATATGCTGGAGAAAGGTACTGTGGGCCTTGAAATAATGGATTCTTTCAGCCTCAGATGATGTAATTGGGCTGTAGTGCAAAAAGTCTCTGCTTATAACAGCTACTGTGTTTAAAGTTTGATGCAAGTACTCTTCTTCATTCCAGAAGGTGGAGCAGGACACGGAATCCACTCAGCTGGGTCAGTGCAACACAGCCAGTGCTGTTCTAGGCTCTTACACAGTTCTCATTTAAAACCATATTATTTTGTTCAGGGGTAGTCATTCTTGCACTCTTTTAATTGTTTCATTTCTACATTAAGTATTCACCTGTTTTTCCATTGCTGTTTTAGATACTGCTTGTACTCTAGTGAATTTTTATTTTTCTGTGACTGAAATAGCTGTTGATTTTTTAATGTACTGCCTTTAATGACAGACATTCAAGAAAGCAAGTAGCATTAGGACCTTAGAATTATACTTCATATCTCTGCCTCTGTTCACACCAGTATTTGTTTTTGGAAATCAAACTGATTTTCTTTTGCCTTAAAGAGAGTAAGTTCAAACACAGGGTTACAGGAACTATAGAGAAAGAAAAGTATTTAATGCTGTATATGGGTGTGTTAGCAACTAGCCATATGTTATCTATACCTATCAGTATCTTTTTTCAGACAGAAGTTGCGGGTTGTGTGGGTATTTTGTGAGGGTTTTTTATGTGCAAATACTACTGGCTAATTTAGCCTGCAAAAAAAGGCTACTTCTGAATGTTAACACCTTTTTTCCCCCACCCCTGTTTTTCTAAAACTCAGAGGTGAGAAATAGAACCAGCAGGTAGTGGTAGCCGTGGCTCCCTGGCCCTGCAGCCCTGAGTGGGCTCTAGCACTCTGCCTCCGTTGTCTGTGCATCCCCTTTGGTGGAAGTCCAGTTGGAAAGCTGATGCCTTTCTATTTATAAAATATTTCTCCCTTACGCTGTTGTAAACTGGTAGGTTTAAATTGCTTAGCAAATTTGGTGTATAAACAGAATTCAGAACAGATCCTGTAATTGTCCTAAGAGCACTTCTAAATTGTTGCTGGATTGCCTTGCTCATTTAGAGAAACAGTTTTTTAAAGTTGGCTTCAGTCAAAACAGGTAATCTAAATCCTGCATCCTCTTCAATTGGTAATTGGTTATTTTGTAATAAGTGGTTTGTGACTAAAACTAGAGTATATTATAATTTGGAACTAGGGACTGAGAAACTTGGTGTGTGGATTATTACTTTTTTTGGTTCTGGAATAAAAGAAAAAACATGGTACTGTATTAGTTAATACCTAATCATCGTGTTTTATGCGCAGTAGAGATAAGCTGATTTTATCTTCTGACTTGCAGGATTTTTTTTTTCTCAAAACTGCTGCATATCTATGTACAAAAACTTACTCCAAAACTGTGCTACAAGAAATAGGCTTTTTTTTCTAAAGTGTTCTATCTTCTTACCTCAACAGGCTAAATTATCATATAAATAAATATTTGGTTCTGGGAATTATGTCTGCTCTTTTCCTAAGCTTGTGAAGTAGTAGACTAAACTTTGAACTATGTAACTTGAGATGACAAATACTAATAACTTGAATTTAAAATGGATCTGCTTTCTATTGTATAAATAGAAATTTCCTAAATAAACTTTTTTCTGAAAAAAGCGTACCTAATTAGTCAATAATACTTGTAGTAGTCTGAATCTTGTGATTTTTATTACTCTTAATACTGCATAGGCCAAAAAAGTTTCAAATAGATTCTGATGGATGCCATCTTTCTTGTTGCCACTCTGTGTTTTTGCTGTGTGTCCTCAATTTAACTGTTCATGCAGCTGCCTTGTTCATGCTCAGCCTCCGTGGTCCTGCATGAAGATATTCTATCTTCTACCAGTGGTGCAAGGAAGCTGCATCCGTGATAGGGAGCAATCTGTCCATGTGTTTTCTGAACTGATGTTATTTTTTTAGTGTTGCAAGACAAAGTGATGATTCAAATCTGTTTTGGAATTGCAATAAGGCCGAGCTGCCACAGCCACATCGTGGCTATTTGCAGGCTTTGAGCCATAACACTAAAAAAAAGAAAAGATTTCCAAGCGGACATTACAATTACAAAGATAGTTCCTGAAAACTTCAAATTATTTCTCACAAAGCTTAATTGACTTGCTCTGCTGATGAAGAGAAAACCAGCAAGTTTCTCATCTGTTTGCTAAACCTGTTTTCCTTTGCTGCAGCCCATAATGAAACTTTCAGAATTCTAATATTAACGAAAATCTGACCTAAAAAAAATCTTGTAGTTGCTGTTTGAGAAACACTTTGAAGTTGTTTTTTTCCTTACTGTTTCCATTAGATCTAAGTGTATGAAAAACAAGAGTATCCTATTCTCTGTGGATGAAGAGTATCCCTAGAGAGGATAAAAGATGCAATTTAACATATTTTCACAAATGAATGAATTTAGGATTATGAACAATGGAACCAATTGCAAATTCTGAGATAGTCCTCAATTAAAAATAGATTTATTTGAGATCAGTATTTGATAATATTGAGAAATGGAAGGTAATTAAGATGAGAGGAGATAATAGTATTACCTCTGTTCCCTTTCTCCAGCAGCCTGTGACATTAAGCCTTGAATGGTGATAGAGAAGCCTTGAGGAGCCTTCATGGACATCTGTGCTTCACTGTCAGTGTAACTGGCTTGTTTGGGTTACATTTATCAGTGTAACTGGCTTTTTTAATCATGAGATTAAAGCTCTTCCATTGCCATAATGACATTTAAAATTAACCTTTGGAAAACAGAAGCATTAGCGTGTTTTCAGGAGCTAATTAGCAATTAGCTAATCGCTAATAAAGGCCTTGTTATTGAAGGCCTAGCAGTGCTGTTTGGGTCCATTTCTCTTGCTTTTGTGTTTCCAGTTGGAACTGAGCGAAGTCCAGAAACTCTCTTTAGGTCTGAATCTAAAGGGAAGACTCCTCCACCCATCCTTGGCTTGTAAAAATCTTTTATTCCCATGATGCAAGCTAAAAGTCAAAACTCTTCCAAAGTCCTTGCCGTCCATAGAACACTGTGGACTGTTTGTCATGCAGACAGCCCCTTTCGTGTCTGCTGCATCAGACCAGACACTGGCCACTGTCCTGGGAACTTCGATGGAGAATTCTCATAACCACCAAAAAAAAAAAAAAAGCTCATAGAGCATAAATTCCATAGACAAAACACTTTCTTGGTTTGTTTGGTGAGAAACAAGACTTCTGCAAGGAGAGTAAAGCTTCATGGACCTGGAGTAGCNCAAACACTTTCTTGGTAGTTGTAAAACAAGTACTAGTATTCAAGGCAGTAGAAGAACAGCTTTTTGGCTTTGATAGTAACTGATCCCCAGTGTTCCTGTGTTTGGTGAGAAACAAGACTTCTGCAAGGAGAGTAAAGCTTCATGGACCTGGAGTAGCAGCTGTTAAATTATTTCTGCTGCTTTTTACCTCTTTGCTTATGGAGTTCTATTTTGTGTGGCAGCCAGTGTATGCTAGTTGGAAGGTGAGATAGCAGGTTTTATTATATGAGTCAGTTCCAAGTGTTAAAAACCTGAATATGCTAAGAAGTAAACCAGATGTGGGTTCTTTTTCTGGCTGTTCTCAATTCTGGTTTCTGTGTATAGAAACTTTAATCCTATAAAAGTATTCAAATTAGTAGATTAGGAGCAAGGTTAGCTCATAGCAAGGAGAATAACTCGAGGAGTACATACTGTTTAAAAGAAGTGTGGCTCTAGTAGCATGTTAAGATTCAAAGTTTGGAATCCTGTATTTCAACAACTGAATGTTGGCAAGGCACTATTCAAATTTGAATTTGCATATTGAGGTCCTTATGATGTTACAGAAGCAGAGTTTGGTTTTGGGGTTTTTTTTAATTAATCTAGAAATTTTTATTCTGTACTAGAGCTTTCTGTTGTAGACTGACATCTAAGCTTATCCTTTGATTAAAGACGAGCTATTGGCAGCTGACATGCTTTTTAAAAACTTCACTTATGTTGTGTTATTTTTATCTCTGAACAGCTAGCGGGTAGTAGAGAAAAGAATCAATTACAAAATACTGAATGTTTATTTCCCCAGGAGTACTGGTACAAAGTATTTGCTGTACATTACATGAAAGCATGGTGTGCAAGCACTGTGGTGCATCAGCTGCTCCAGTAACCAAGAGGCTGTTTTCAAGCTACAGTGCTGGTCTGTGCAGCACGAAGGGCTGGGATGGAAAAGGATTGAGAGGGATTTAAAATCTTTGCTGCTTCTGACAGTCAGCATTGTGAACTTTTATTATCTGAAACACCATTTTCAGTGCTTGTAACTAACACTGATTTGAAACTGAGCGTTAAAATGTGGCACATACTTTGTGCATCTCTGTGTTGGCAAAAGCGTAAATGTGAATTTCTGTCTTTTCAAGGAGAGCATTGCAGAACATTGTTCGAAGGGTGCAAAACATCTCAGTTAAAAGGTTAGATTCAGTCACCATTGACTTCCGGTGGGATGGACCACCTTGCTGTGCTACGCCGTGTGTCCCACAGCCCCTCCGTGGTGCTCATCCACATTTGCTGTCGGGGCTGCCAGTGCACATGCTTGTCCACCAGACAGAGTGGATTGCAGGGCTGAGTGTAGGAGGGGTATAAGGAGCTTGCTGTAAAAGAGAGACTGCTGGGCAGCAGCCGGGAACATCAGTGAATGAAACTGGGTTTGGTTTGGGGATGGAGGCTGGAGCAGAGGAACATGGAGAGTGTTAGATTTAGGGAAAGGATTCTTTGTAAATGGAGTCTGGGATAGAGAGAAAGAAGTTAGGAAAAGGTGGTGTGTACATTCCTTTGCTGCTTTTATTGGCAGAGAAGATAAAAGAAGGGAACATGGAGGAATACTTGCCTGGGGATTCGGAGAGATACAAAGCCCTGTCATTACTTCTTTCTAGTTCCTGAGATAGTCAAACCCAAGCTGCTCTAAGGCTGAGGGGCTGCTCCCTTCACATACTTTGTCCCATGTTGATTTCAGCTGTGAAAAAAGACAGCAACAACAAAAAGTACAGTATCAATGCTGGACACAAGAGACAACCCTTTGTGTCACCAGTATGGCTTGTCTACCTTGTGCTCCGCCACCACCTGGGTGGGAGGCCTGGGGAGGATTTCAGCTGCTGTGGAAACCGGCGGTTCAGGCCAGCCAGGTAAATGGAAGTGCGCTGGTTGCATCATGTTCATCCCACTTGGGAACGTGCAGCTGTTCATAACTTTCTCAATGGTCTGTGTTGCCAGTTAACTGGAATTTGGTTCATGGCACAGCTTATGGTTCGTCTGGATAATATACATTTTTCTTGCTGGTGAGAGGAGAGCAGAGATAGGGCAGTTTTGTTGGAGGATTTTTCCTGTCATCATTTCTTACTCTCAGGTTAGTATAGATCTGGAATTAGCAAGACAGACCTTAGTTAGGTCAAACCCACAGATGAGCCTCAGTCCTTTCCTTTGTGGTGTAAAATTAGAGCTGTTGGTTTAACTTCCTTCCTTGGTGGTCCTTAAATGAAAGGGCCGTGTTCTGAATAGGACAGATTTTTCATACCTATTAGGAGTAAAATATCTCTCAACAGATAGTCCTGTTTCTGGAGGACTAGCATTGTTATCTTAAAGTGATCTTACAGACTCATAGAAAACCTCTAGAAACCTGTGTCCTTAGAGGACCATGGCTGTAGTAAAACACTACTGCCTTATTTATCCAATAGAAGGCACTAACTACTGGTCAGCAGTGAAAACAATTTTGAAGCATTACAGCATTATCACACAGGGTTTTTTTTGTTTAGATGCCACATTTCAGATTTTGCAAGCTTTGTCAAGCAAGTTACTGTCATTTGTTCTGCCCACAGAACAAATTGTGCTTTTGTTGTGTTGATCGTTGGCCAGATGATCTCAGATTTTACTGTGGACTCGCTCAGGGCTAGATTCTTACCAAAGGGCTTAAGAGCAGGCAATATTAGATTTCAGCCATCCTTTTCCATAGCAAATAGCTGAATTCCCTTTTTGTTGGGAAGACCCTACTCTAATTCTGTCTGAGAAGCTGGCATAGTGAAACCTGTTGTCTCTAAGATGCATGGGAAGCTGGAGTTCATTTGGGATTGTTTCTCAGATCTGACCTAAAACAGCAGAAGGGTGATTGTGATTGATAACAGTTAGTGGAATTTTTGTGTTTTTAGGAGAAATCCAGAAGCTTTTCCCCTACTTTTTGCTTCTTAGGAAGACCAGTGTTACTGAAATACAATTGCTGGGATCTTTGACTTTACAAATTACTTGTGTGACTTATTCTTCAGGTTACTATCGTACAGAAAGAGATAAGGGGACACAGTATGAGCTGTTTTATAAGAAGATGGATGGCATGGAGTACAGGCATGTCACCTTGTTCCGACCTTTTGGACCCCTCATGAAAGTGAAGAGTGAAACGGTCGATATTGCTAGATCGATTATTAACATTATTGTTCCTCTTGCTGGAAGAACTGAGGCATTTGCACAATTTATGCAAAACTTTAGGTAGGTGCATGAGATTATATAGTGAGCTATGTTGCTGATTTTTAGTATTTTGTTTCTTTTTCAAAATGAATTCCTGTTCTGGTTGATTTGCGACAGAACTAATGATTCCAACATTGTGTGCAACTGCCTTGGGATGTTTGTAATTGAGCCTACTGTATGGAAAAAACATTCCTTCTAAAAGTATTTAAGAGATTCTCAAATTGCAGAAAAACTCCCTTTTAGACCAAATGCCAGGGTCATTGTGAACCTGGACACCGATGATCTTGAACATAATTTTTGTATTTACAACAGTTGTAGAGTGCCTGCTTACAAAATAAGGTATTGGAATGTGACACACAGTATTGGAACCTTCTGATTCAAATGGGAAAGATGGGGAAAGAAGAGGGGGAAGCATCTTCCCCTGTTTTCTTTGAAGCTATTTGATGCCCAAGCAGAATACTTCAATCTGCTAATATTTTTAATGAAGTAGCTTTTAAGTACCTGATGTCTTTTGTTGTGTTGGAAGTAATTATTAATACCAGCTCATCTTTGTGCTTATAGGGATGTGTGTATTCATCAGGATAAGCGTGTTCACCTCACAGTGGTGTACTTTGGACAAGATGGTCTATCAGAAGTAAAAAGCATCCTAGAATCTGTAGCTAGGTAAGTGTATCGATCCAACATCAATCAATACAATATTGATTGGCATTTACAACTGTTTTTAAAAAGAATGAAAAAATAAAACCAGTACTCCTTTACAGTTAAAAGGAAAAATAAGTTTTATTTACACTATGGTATTTATGGTTGGCGTTTTACAGCTTAGGTTGCAAAAGTTTCCTGAAGACTACTAAAAATCAAGTTATAGCCAGAAAAGACTTCAAGGTTTCTGTCTGACAGTCCAAAAAACAGCAGGGGTGAGTTTTGCAGTGGATATTCAGTCATGCTAACAGATTGATCGGAGTTTAAGTTCTTTGGAACTGGGATGTACATTTCAATAGTTATTTCACTGGAGAAACAATTTTATTTAATGATAATGAAGAGAAATGTAGTCAAAGTAGACCTATACTTACTCTCTTCTGTAAAACAACTTTAAGCACAGTTCATCATAGCTGTCTCAGCAAGTAGCATTATGTTAGCATGGATGTAAAATTCCCAAATGTCTTTTATTGGTTTTGCTCTGGAGGGATGGAACAGGTAGTAGCATCCGTTACCCTGGAGCCAAAGGACTGCTTCAGTGCCTGAGCTCTTGTGCTCATCCCTGAGCTCTGATGTGGTCCCTGTCTCAGGATGCTGGCCAGGCTCTTCTCCATGATACTTTAGGCACAGGCTACTTTGTCACCAGCTTGTAGCACATGATGGCAAGTTGGCCTGACATGTGCAGGCATCTTGTAGGAAGGGAGGAGAGAATTTCTCTCTTTGTCCTGCAGTCTCCCTGGCACCTGCCATGTGCTGGACCCCAACGTTTCTGAGGCCTCTGCTGCCTGCCCTGCTCCCTGTGAGATGTCTCTCGTAGCATTGTGTCAGTGCTGCAGACTCACTGGGCATTTAGCTGGTTCTTCATCTTTTTAGTGGTGCTACTGTTGAGTATCTTCACTCTGTTCTCTTCAAGCACTGCCCTCTGAAATGTTCCTGAGGTAGACACTTTGCTTGAAGGTATTCCCTGGGTGTGTTTCCAGTCTCCCTTTGCTGCTCCTTCCCTCTTCTGTGAGAACAGGCATGAAATAGCGAGGAGAAGCAAAGTGACTGGGTTACGGTGGCATCACCACACGGGTGGCCTTTGCCACATGAGTTTGGTGATGCCAGGACTCTGACTTCCTGTTTGCCCACCTCTGGACTAGTGAAGACAGATACTTCTCTGTTAGTCAGGACTTTGTAGTTTGTGGGCACAAGTTTTAAATGCCATTGTAATTCCAGAGAGCATTTTGATTCATGTCGGTTGACAAAAGGCCTTTTAATCTGTCTGAATGATTAAACACAGTGAAGTTAGGAAGTAAGATTGATCTCTATCATTTTACGAGGTTTAAACTTAAAATAGACAACTAAGTGGAATAGGTAGTTTGCCTTCTTTTCATTCTGATCGTATAACTCTTTTTCTTCTTAAATTTCTGGAATTAAATTCTTGTAAAATACTGAAAAACTATAAATGGTCCCTCTGCCCCTCCCGACAGATTTATTTTGGGTTTGGCTCTGTTTTTCTTGTAGAGAAACTGACTTCCACAATTACACGCTTGTCTCTCTGAATGAGGAATTTAACCGAGGCCGAGGACTTGACATGGGTGCCAGAGCCTGGGAAAAGGGCGAGGTCCTGATGTTCTTCTGTGATGTTGATGTTTATTTCACAGCTGAATTCCTCAACAGCTGTCGCTTAAATGCTGAGCCTGGTATGTTCCCTCGCTGTTGCTGTTACAGTTGCTGTCACTGTTGCTGTCACCTTGTTTGATTTCAGCTGACCTATGCTGAGCATATAGAAGACAGAGTTTTTTTATGGTGGAGCTTATTCAGTACCACACACCCTGGAAAATGAATCGTACTCTGTACTTGTGCCTCACTGTAGCTTGTATTAAGAACACATTATCTTTCTTGTACAGCATGTACAATTTTCATGATTTTTTAAAATTTAGTTGTCTAAAAGAAAGCTGGACAGTCCAGTTGCTTTAACAAGTAGACTGCGTGTACATTTGTATAACAAAGCTCAGTGTAACGCTCTATGGTGGAAGATGATTTTTGTTATACTGAAATCTCTTAACTTTGGTTTCTCCCTTCTCACACGTGTGTAGAGCTACAATGTGTACTTTTTCTTCACATAACTAACAGGCAAGAAAATTCTCTAGAAATCAGATATTTGGATTCTGTTTCTTGCTCTTTTATTTCTCTCTGTCTCTGTACGTCATGAAACAAGTTGTATAGATAACTGGAAAACTTTCGGAGAGGAGCATCTTGTGAGCTTTAACAAGGAAGAGAGACTGCTTGATAACTTATACTGGCAGTTTGTCACCTTTGTTTCAAGTGAGATCTGAAAATGCTTCTCACTCCTTCAGAATTCATGCCCAAATCAGGATACTGAATATTCTCATGGATTGTTGTCAATATCTTTGCAGCATTGGCAATAGAAGAGATTCATGAAAAATACTTGTCTGGCTTCTGTAATAGACATAGAACTGGTGTTTTCTGCATAGTCGTGATGCTTAATGGCCTTGCAGGATATCCTGCGTGTACCTGCTTTTACATATTTGTGGAACGTGACAAATTTATAAAACTCAATAAAGCAAAGTGTCACTTGGATTTGATTATCTTTTAATTTTACTGCATTGTTATTGCAGGATTTTTTCACTGTCACCTAATGTGATACTGAGATACAGAATATTTTATATAAGCATGTGTAACTATATATACGTGTAGACCAATAGTGTAACCCCACTAGATGTCATGGGCTTCCTAGGTGGGAAATCTTAGCAGCTAGGTCTTAGTTTATATATTTTCATTAGCTGGCTAACCGGTAATATTTTGCACAAAAAGAATGTTTCTAGTTTCCTCTTGCCTTCGGAAAGGATGCCCACAGTGAGTAACAATGACTTTTAACTTCCAGGGAAAAAGGTTTTTTATCCTGTGGTATTCAGCCTTTACAATCCTGCTATTGTCTATGCCAACCAAGATATACCACCTCCTGTGGAGCAGCAATTGGTAAGCAGTGCGATTTATTCTGGATAGAATTAGGTGTGCTTGGTATTAAAACAAAATCAAGTGTAACTTAACAGTCTGTTTGGGATATCTTATGTATAAACCGTTTTCTCCGTTACAGGCAAAGCACCTGGAAGAAAAGTTTGTCAAACAGTACAAAACTCATTCTTAGATAAACTTGGAGTTCTACCTAGTTTAAAAGAAATAATTGCTATTAATCAAGTGAAGTTGGTAGTTCTGATCTGTTCTTTATTCTGGCTTGGAAAGGCAGTATTTTAGACTGCATTGGTGAAATTGGGTTTTGCAGCTGAGACTTCCGAATGGACAGGTTTGGAGGGAGGGAAAGGAGAGAGGAGGACAAAGCACAGCTGTATTAAAAGAAAAATATAATAGCCCTCATTCCCTACATTGTTTGCAAGGATCCTACTGGAAGTTGGAGGGAAGGTTTTGCATATGGCCTCAGGTAGCCAGAGCTGAGAGAGGAGTGAACCCCTGCCTGACAGTTTTGCTGTTGACTTTTTTGAGGTGAACAATATTGTGGTTGCTGACCTCAATCACAAACCTTACTTTTCTTGTCATATCACATCAAGAACATAAAATTGTGGCCTTAGAAAATGGGTAGGAGTTGGAGTATTGGGAAGAGATGATTTAGCTATAGACTGTGAGTAATTCACTGCTTGGGCTGTGCAGATACATAGAAAACAGAGGTGGTGTGCCAGAAAGGTAAATGTGGAAACTGCAACCAGAGCAAGTATTTGGAATGCAAGGCAAGGGGTGAAGTGAACAGCAGGTCGAGGAAGCCCCGCATCAGTGCATGACACAGAAATACCAGAAGTGTTGTTAGGCTCTATCCTGCACTGAGCAAATGATTGGAAGAGCCCAGCTTTCTGCAAAACCAAATGCAATGTACTTCCTTTCTTGTGTTTTACATTTCAAAATTATATTGGTTTAAAATTGCAGGTACACAAGAAGGATTCTGGTTTCTGGCGGGATTTTGGCTTTGGGATGACTTGTCAATATCGGACAGACTTTCTGACTGTTGGTAAGATGTGAATAAAGAAAAAATCTGAGCGTTTAAAAATTGATTCTCTGGTCTTATGTAATGATAGGAAAACAATACATGTATTTTTTCTGTTATTTTCCTAAGCCCAGCAGTCAAACTTGTCAAGCAAGTGACCAATGAGGTAAATCAGTTTTTCTAGATTTGCTGTCCCATCTGATGAGTGTTTGTTAAAAGTCACAATAGTTTTAGCAGAAACATTTCACTCCAGAACCTTTGAAAATATTGCTTTTTGGTTGTTTTTTTTTTTTGTTACTTTGTGTCTGTCTGAAGCAAACTAATCAAGTTTAAGAAACATGTCCCTCAAGTAAACCACTCACACAGACGAGAAGCATTCAAATCCTTTCTTTTAAATGATGTTGAGAAGTTGAATACAATTGTTCAAGGCTTTAGCAATGTGCTTTGCCCCCCCCTTGTGGCATGTTCTTAAAACTGAGAACAGCTTGGTGTGCGTAAATGTGGAAGATTGTAATGAAGGTAGTCTGCCAGATGTAAATCTGCCAGAAGATGTAATGATGCAGCCCTGTGTGCTGTCTGTTGGCTTGAATGCAGGCTGATTGCTAATAGCAGTCATATTGCCATCTGTATGGTACATGCTAAATGAAGACTTCATAATTCTGGAGTTCTGAAATTGTACAAGAGCCTGGGTTGATCTTCACTGTGGTCCTGGGAAAACAAGAGAACTTAAAATGGCGAACCATGTTCCTTTCCTTAATCCAGCTTTCTGAATTGTGACCTATGGAGTAATTGCTGGCATTTTTAGAGAGGATTTCTCATATGGTGCATGACTGCTTCATTTTCCAGCTGCTAAAATCCATTATGCTTCCTAAAAATAATCCAAAAGCATAGCCAGTGAGGTTTGCCTACAGTTTTCTGCAGCTGTCACATGGGATGTCATGCATAATGCAATTTGGAGACACTGCTCCAAGAGACTTTCTGAAGTCAGCAGATCTGTGTCCTGGGCAGTTTCTACCACAAAGGACGTGGTGTTCTTGAGATTCCTTTCCCTCAAATTGGCATGCTTTGGCATGGAAAACTTAGTTAATTGCTACAGAATTTCTGATACGTCATACCAGATCTGGTAACGTGTTACTCATGAAGTGCTGCTCTTTTTGCCTGTGTGCCAAATAACCTTTCTGATACTGTTTTTGTAGGGGGTTTTGACTTGGAAGTGAAAGGCTGGGGCGGTGAGGATGTTCACCTTTACAGAAAGTACTTGCATGGTGACCTCATGGTGATCAGGACACCGGTCCCGGGGCTCTTCCACCTGTGGCACGAGAAGCACTGTGCAGACGAGCTCACTCCGGAGCAGTATCGGATGTGCATCCAGTCCAAAGCCATGAACGAGGCCTCGCACTCACACCTGGGCATGCTGGTGTTCCGCGAGGAGATCGAGGCTCACCTCCGCAAGCAGGCCTACAGGACTAACAGCGAAGCAGTGGGGTGAACGTCCCCCCTTCGATGACTGCAAATTCACAGTGAACCAGCATCATTTTACAGCCTTAATTCAGCTTACAAATGCAGTGCCTCTCTTTTTCAGTGAAGAAGAGCTTAGAGGGTTTTGGTTCTTGTATTTGTTTTCCAAGTAATTCTTTGGCTGATATGCTATTAACTACGTATCTTGCAAGTTCAAGCACCCGAGCTAAATTGGAAAGCTTATGTGGTTCAAGGAAAGTGTCTTCAGTATCAATTGGAAAAATCTGTGGAACCTAAAATTCAACACTTGTCCATGTGGTACATTTCTGTTCTTAAATTTCTTTCTTTTAAGAATTAAATAATCTTTTGTGTCTTGAGTATTTTCAGTCTGTATGGCTCACTGCACTGTGACTTTAGAAGGATCCTATTCTTAGGCTGCATTGTAGAAACAAGAGAAAGGTGTCGCCATGAAAGGTATATGGACATGCTGACCAGTACACCAGCTGTGCAGGGTGCTGATTCCACAGCCAGGGCTTGGTGCTGCATTTGCTTTATTGACAGACATTGACATGGTTGAATATAGAATAATTCGGGGAGGTGGGGGATGAAAATCCTTTTAAGTGGAACTTTAGAGCATATAATGTAAGTTCACACTGCAAAGGAGACACCACCTTCTTATCTCAGTGATGGATCAGGCAAGTTGGGAACATTCCAGTTGGGTGTTTCTTGGTCTGCTCTTTTCCCACAGCAGATGCCACGTCACAGAATCCCTTCTATAAACTGAACTGTGCTATTAAACTTGTTTAAATATTTTTGGCCCCACTCCTCCTTATTCCAAGGCCCTGCCTGTGTATTTCATCCTTTAAGTTGAGGAACCACCTTTTCATTCCCATATAAATTTTTTAGAGGCCTGTTTGCTATTATGCCAGTATTGTCCTTTTGCATTCTTTCTCTTTTGGGCATTTTCCTGACAAGTTTTCCTGAGGCAGTCATATACGCTTAGTTGTTTCTGTGACTGAAAAGACAAGTGCTATTACAGTCTTTTTTTATACAATGCTCTTCATTCCACTGATTATCCTAGTAGCCTTATTCTTCACTTTTTCAGATTGAAGATGTTTTAGGGTGTTGGGGTTTTTTTGGGTTTTGTTTGTTTGTTTGTTTGGGGTTTTTTGTTTTTTGTTTTTTTCTTGATTGGTTTTTTTGAGCATGTATAAGTGGAATTATGCTGTGGTCTCATTAGTGCCTTGTACAATGGCACTACTACTTTGTTACTTCCCTTTTGGGTGTTTTGGGATGCATAAACAGCTCAAATGCAGGCAGGTCATTTTTCTCCATGTTGTCTTATATGATACCATATGGCATGCCTAATTTTTTAATACATTTGTTTATAGAATGAATGCTGATTCAGTGGTTAAACCATTTGCATGGTTTCTGCTGAATTTAGATATTAGTTGAAAACCTTTCTCAAACCAGGTAATTAAGATCTGTTTATGAATTTATTTTGCTCAAGAATTCTGAAGGCAACTAAAGATTTAAATGGTTGATTTCTGAATAGCAGATATGCTGTGCAAATAGTTCTGGGCACTGATCCTTTTTTATATGTACATAAAATTTGCCTTTATGTAACTTATTGTGGAGAACAGTGTACTGTATTGTACTTAGAGTGAAGAGAATGTGTTGCAAGACTTCTTGCAATTGATATTCTCCATATAATAAATGGAATTTCTGCATTTTAGAAATTGTTTTATGCTGTTTCTTTGAAATGTGTTTTTACAATAATATTTTGAAGAGCATAACACAGTATATTCAAATAAAAATATTTGCAGAGAGAAGTTCAACCAGCTCAGTTCTGCATCTCTGGTATCTCCCCAGGCCAGATACAAAAGTGCCGAGTTGGTTCCTCAGACAAGGTAAATTTACACCAGATGTCACCTTACTTGGATATCTTGATGGTTTCTAACAAAAGTTACAAGGTTCAGAAAGAGTAATACACTGGTGTTATGACTTGGGGTAAAGATACAAGTGGAGCATTCTCCTGAGACTCCGGCCTTTAGACCTTCAGCTGCTGCTGCTCTCCTGGCTCTGCTGCACAAGAATAAGCAGCCAGAAATGCCTCTCTCTGACACCAGCACTGCTTGACATGCCCTGAAAGGGATTCTGAGGTAGTGCATTGCTGCACCGCAGCTCTCAGCACTCAGACACTGCCTCAGAAGATTCCAGTTGTCCCAGTTGTCATGTTCTGGAAACTCAGCAGCGTGCTGATAGCCAGGTGTCTCAGGTTCTGCTGTTTTCCACTGGGTGTTTGTGCTTATCAGCAACAGCGAGGGGGAACAGCGTCAGCTCTCTGCATCTGTGTGATCGCAAACAGGCTAAGGTGTCAATGCTGGAAGGCAACTGAGGAAGCCTGCAGCTGAATGTAGTCAATAGGAACCACTTCTGGAAAGTTTTTTCCATTAATCATCCCAAAAGGTGCAAGCAAATGAATTGGAGTTAAAAGGAAGATGAAACTCTTGGAAATACTTGACGTGTGTGTTGGGTATTGACACAAGTATTCTGAATGGCTCATTATTTAGGGACTCCTGAACTTTCAGGGGCCCCTTGCAGGCCTGGGGTTTCTTTTGTCTGAGTTCAGCTCCCAGCAATACCCACCTGTGTGCTGTGCTAAGTCAAGGGGAGGTGCTTGCAGCCCTGTGGTAGTTACAAGAACAGTTATAACTTTAAGCTTGGAGTCTCTCTGGATGTGTTTTGCTTCCATGTGGTACTGGGTTGAGTACACGTGCCTCACTGCATGCTCCTGTGGGGAAGATGGCTTTACCACTAGCAATCAATCTGTAGAACTTTTGCTGCAGGAAAATACTCGGCTCTAATAGTGCTTTACAGGGTCTGGCGTAGCATATTAGCAACTCTGACATCAGAAATAAAATCAGTTTCTTAAAAGTCATGATTTTTAAATTTGCACTTCCAGGGAATTATTGCTAATCATGTACAGTTCATGTTCCCTGATGACTTACCATTTCATCTACTCATAGGTCTCTAAGTTACTACGTTAGATTAACAGTTATTTATAACCACCTCAAACTTATAGCTTTTAATGAAATCTTAAAATTAGGGGATGCTTTTCAGATCTATGATTCCCAAGTATTTTGACTTTTGCTTTTGGGCTTGGCTGTGGACTCTGACTATGTGGTGAAAAAAATGTATCTAAAATTCTTACTTTGAATAATAATTGTCCTCAATGAATTAATAAGTATTCTTCAAAATAAGAAGCAACATTGTTAGCAAAGCCTTTACTGAATTAACTGATGAATATTACATAGATGGATTATTTTGTCTGTTTTAACGGGGATTCTCCAGTAGAGGACAAGACACTTCATTATATCCCTACTAATTCCCAAATAGATAGAGAAAAGGTTGGGACCTACAAATTACAGAGAGGATGATTCTGTTCAGTGCTCTGCTTCAGAAGGTCTTCAGATTTGTAGAAATATAATATAAGACCACCACACAGAAACTGCTTTTGTGGTTCTGTTTTGCTTTCTGTCATTCTTTGTCTGAGAGTTTTTCTGAAAAAAATCTTTCGGCAGCACTTCAATTTTTCTTGCTCCTGCACCACGGTCTAGGGAAAAGGCAGGGGTAGACCCCATTTCAGGACTCGGATTTTGCAGTTGTAATCAGTTACTGCTGCGTTCCCCCAAGCCAACTGATCAAGTGTCTTCTCCTCTGTGTGGCTATGGATGACAGTGACACTTTAATTATACTCCTGAGCTGTTAATACAAAACTGAGTCAGTGACCAGCACTGGTCAGAAAAATGTATGATTCCGGAGAGCTGTTTGTTTTCCCCTGGTCCTTAGCACACCTAGAAGAAATTACATGTGCTGTGCAGATATCCTGAAAACTTCTATGGCTCTTCTTTAAAGCTGACAGAGCTGCTGGTTGGTGATGCCTGGGAAAGCCCAGTGGCTGGATCCTGCAAGCAGGACGGAGACTGCTGGGCAGTGCAGGAGTGCTCTGCTGTGTACCTGGTCTGAGAACGGGCTTTAAACCACACAGGACTCCATCCTACCAGCTCTGTACTATGGATTAGGCTATTTTTCTTATTTCTGTATTTGTCATAAAATTTCATGCTGAATACAGTAACCCTATGGCAACATGAAGTTCATGGCAAAGAGTGGTGATTTAAGATCCTTCTTACCCACACCCAATGTCTGAGTGCACACCATTGCGTTTGCTGTGAAATGGAACTGGAACACAAATAGTGGGATATGCCTGTATTATAAAGTGATTTCAGTTGCCTGAGTGTATTGAGCTTCTGACTGGATTTTGGCACAGCCACACTGTGATACAAGCACGTGTTTGTGTACAGCAGTGTTGCTGTTTTCTGGGTGCTGCTGTAGTTGTAATGCAGGGCAGGTGTGCTCTTTCCCAGTAAGATGGGTAACTCTTCCTTGGGTGTGTTTCCTAACTTCACCCAAGAAAGGGAGGAAATCAGTCATGCTTCAAATATGAAAATCTCTTGCTTGAAAAATAAAACGTATTCTGTGTGTTGCTTTATGCACGTATCTGGCTAAATGGCTGAAAAAAATGTTAGCCATGTGTCAGGTCTTGAGCTTGTAAGTGCTGGCTGGGCTGCAGAGATGACATCCTTACTGCATGGATCTGCATCCCCTGTGGAGAGTGCAGCTAGCACATCGGATGGTGGGAATGGGGTGGTTGAAGGCTGCAGACAGCATCTCTGTCCTCTCTGCTGCTGGGAAGGTCCCAGCAGCCAGCGTGTGCCACGGGAGCTGCCCGGCCACCAGAGCCTTGGTCTGGGTTTGCTGTCTGCTTTAGCAACAAACACAGGGCTGAACTGAATTAGCTGTGGCAGAAGAGAGGCCCCAGGAGTGTCTGTCCGCAAAGTCCCGTGACTTACTGCTTCAGTGGGGACACTGAGATCATGTACTGCTGCTCAGCTCCAGCCTGGGCTGGTGCAAACCGAAACCCCATCAGCTCGAGGGGCCACTGCCCTTTGGTTGGAGCCACAGGCAATTCCTGGAAAAGGGAGAAACATCAAGGTGTTGGGTGGTGCACTTGGGTTGTGACCATTATGTCTCTGATCTGCACAGCTCCAGGATGTCGGAAATGGGTGTTTGCCGTGCAGGGCCATCACTGTTTCAGCAGAGCAGACCTGCTCTTGTCTTTCCCAAAGTGCCCTCTGCCTGCAGAGGGGCAATAAACCCCGTGCTGTGCAGCTTGGGATGCTGCTGCTGGGGCCCTGCAAAGAGAAATGACTGTATCAGGCTTGGAGTTGCAACCTGAGGTGCAGCTGTGTGCCCAGGGTCGGTGCTTGGGTTACACGGCCAAGTGTTGGACCATGTCCTCCTGTTTTGACAGATGCTGTTTACATAATGCACTTTTTTTTTAAACTGTGGTCCAACTGTTTTCCTGGAGGAGTCACTGCGTTTTAGTGCTAGAGTAATAAATATAGTAACACTTGTTTAAATAGCAACATGCTCCACTGAATTGTGAAGTAATTTTTTTTTTCCTGTTGCATACTATCCCCATAAATTGTAACCTTTTCCAGGGAATTTACCATCTGTAATCTTCCCTGGAGGGGTAAGGGTTCTTCATTAAGGGAAGTCAAGATGAGATTGGCTCAGGATGCACTTTTAGTTTATACCCTTTGCAGGAAAGAATGTGGCTTGTGTTTTTGAATTTGCTGAAAAATATTCAATGTGACTAGTAGATACTGGTTTGGAGAATTAGAAAATATAGATGGAAAAGTGGAAAAACTTAGGGAAAGACTTCGTTCTGGGTCTGCTGCATCCAGAAGAAAATTCGTGGTAGCTTCTTTCTAATTTCATAAGAATGCCTGGGAACGGGCAACAAGCACCCCCTACACACCCGGTGCCTTCTGCCTCTGGCTTGCCATGGCCCAGGCTCCCAGCTGTTGTGAATTTTGGCATCTTGATTGCCTTCAGGCCCTGCGAATTTGCATCAGCTGGAGATGGGATCAGCCCTCCTTTTGGGAGGTGCAGAGCAGTGCTACCCCCTGAGCCAGCAGCAGAGACCTGCTGGGGTCCCGTGAGGGGCTGTGCTTACAGTAATGATTGCACCTGTGGGGTTAATTAGCCCTGGGGAAGAACTGACTTTTCTCAGTTGGGATCTGAAGCTGGCAGAAAAAGGGTTTTCTCCTTTCTTAAGCAGTGTGGTCTCTCTCTCCTGGTTTTGAGTAAGGTAAATGTTTTATTGTTATTTCTGAGATACATTGCTCTGAGACTGAACCAAAAAGAGAATGGCTTCCACTCTTTTATTAGGAGACCTTATGTGCTTCTGCACAGGCAGGGTTGTGCTGGGTCTGAAGAGCAGGTGTTGTAGCTGGGATCTGTGTGGAAGTGCTGTGCAGCAAAAGTACTTCTGACCTGAGGGTAGAATGTTAAATAAATCCCTTTTATATTTAAGTCTAAATATTTGCATAAATTTTTATTAAAACATAGCTCTGTTTTGGTTAGCTTAGTCCTGTTCCAGGGTAAGGTAAAGAAGTCCCTCTAAACTTGAAGTTTGTGGTTATTTAAGTGGTTTATTTGAGGTCCTCTAAGTTTGTATGTGGTGTGGTGAGTTTTTCAGGAGTATTTTTAGTTCTAACACTTTCAAGGGTGCCTTGTAGCTACAGGACTTACACGTCGTGCATGACTTGGGTCTCTTGGCCCATGTCCTCTCATCTTTTACTACTAATGGTGTACAAACTTTTTGCTGCTGCAAGTTAAACATAGCAAAGGGCTTTCTAACTTTCTTTTGTTAAGTAGGATACTTTGCATTTGGACTTGATTTGCATGTGAAAGAGGATAATTAACTCATTCTTGCCATTCCTGTGCTAGTGGTTTAGCAGACCATTTTCAAGATGATCTTGTGATTATGATTCTGGTGGTGTTTGATCTTGAGACTTTCAGCACCTAGATTTGTTTGGGTTGAGTTGCTTTTGTTCGGTTGGTTTTGTTTGTGGGGATTGTTTTGGGGGATTTTTGGCAATTGCTTTGCCATTTGCATGTCCGTGGTGGGAGCCTGTGCTCTTCGCCAGTACTGGAGTGCTCTCAGACCCGGGGTAGGGGTGCTGTCTTAAAAAAAAAAGAATGTAACCCTAGAGTGAAATAAAATTTAAGGCAGAGGCTACCAAAGAGCCTTCCCAGACGTGGTGCCTGACCTGGCCGGCTCCTGCTGAAGGCAGTGGCAAATGTGCCCGGGCAGCAGCCGCAGTTTTGAAGCGACGGGGGAGCTTCTCCTGTGAGAAGCAGGAGGGCATTTTCCCAGTGGGATGGATGTGGAGGAGACAGGAGTTGAAGCTGAGCAGAGCTGTGGAAACACGAGCCCGCAGGCACGGCAGCAGCTCCGGCCCTGTGAGGGCCTGAGCTCCTTGCACAGGTTTCTTCCGTACGCAGGCCTAAGTGGCTTCTTGCTGCCTCCCTTACAGTCCATGGGGAGAATGATCGTATTAAAGGCATGCTCTGAATAAAAAATGAAAACTGCTGAGACTGCTTGGTGCTCAGGAGCACTTTGGAGAGGAGTTTAGAGACAGATCAAAGCTTGGGTTACTCTCAGGTTGCAAGTCACAGCTTTTCCTTGGCCATGCAGTCACTGGGGAGCAGCTGGGATGGTGCTCTGGCCTGTAAATGCTAAACCACCCCCCACAGCAGATGTTGGGGGTTTTTTGTGTTTGTTTGCTTTTAAAAAATCTTGTCCAAGTGGTTTTTTGGCTGCTGGGTTCTTGTGAAGTTCTTGGAATACTTGGATACTCTGAAATTTTTAAGTAGTAAGGTGAGATAAAAGATAGGAAAAATTGAATTTGCTTACATCTGTGAATTTATTCATTGCTTGCTTGGATTTTATGTTTTTGAAACATTTTAGGAGTGATTTTTTTTTTTTTCAAACTGAGATAAATTCTTCAACAGTGAATTATTCTGTCCACAGACACGAATACTTCAATGTTTCATTAAATTCTGGTAGTGCCATAAACATTCAAGATTTCAGTCATCTCCACCACTTAAAACTGTGTTTGCTGAGTCCCCCAGTGCTCTGCTGCTGCGACTGATGATATGTTGTACTTCACTTCTCTGTTTTAAGAGGTATTTGTGGAGATGGAGTGTTATAGCAGTATCTTCTTTGGATTGAATGTAAACAACTGGATGTTGTGTAAATATTTAAAAGGAAACTTTCAATGTTAAGCCTGATGGATAGCAAGATGCTTTGAATTTAATATGCCCCAGAATCAGAAGAGGCCTTAGTGTGCTCATGTGACAGGGATTAAAAAGATGTTAAGACATTTTCTGTGTAATGAGATTCTGCTGGAACTCATTTGACTTCTGTCCCCAAATAGAATTACATTACTTTTAAGATTCCTTCTAAATCTGAAGAAGCTAGCTAAGATTAGAAATATTAGAAGCAAATTTCCACTACATTTCAAGTTTCTTTTCTGTCCTGGATTAGGTGGGGATGTTTGAAACTGGTGCTTTGGTTTGTGTTCACTTTCATCTTGCTTTCAATCCTGTGAAATGGTCTCCAGGCCTTGTGCTGAGGTAGGGCTGTGAACAGGACTCCTGTGTGGCAACAGGCCTGGGGTTTGGCTTTTTTGTTCAGGGATGTGTGTTTAGTTTTGGTTTGTTTGGGTTTTTCCTCCTGGTAGATGGTACTATCAGTTTCAAGTGACTGTGTACTGTCTTTGCCAAACACTGTTTCTTACAGAACTTCTCTACGTAAGTGCTTTTCATGATGGGTTGTTAGGAGCCTAAGTAATCAATATTGTAAAGTATGCATCCTAATTGATCAGAAACTATTTATTGGCTGCTGCATTTCCTGGTGGTTTGAATTTCTCCCTAAACACTCCTCTTAAGGAGACATCAGAATATCTGTATCAGCACTACCTGCTTGACACAGAACTTGATTGCTTTTTAATATTTCATTACAAAAATAAACCAATATCCCTAAGTTATCTTACAGCAATCAACTTCATCCATTTTCTGTACAAAAGCTGAATGTGTAACCAAGAAGCCATAAAAATGCTGATGTGAAAAATCGCTTGAAACATTGCAAACACTAGAAACATTTCAATTCTTCATTGTTACGTGTTAGAGAGATGGTTATAATTTGTATCATACCTCCAAATTACTGCAGAACTATAACCCCAAATGTGGTTTCTCTCTCTTCCGAAGCCCAAGGCCCACCTTGGGGAACAGTGAAGGACAGCAAACCTCTGCACTGTCAGGGAACCTCTATCAGAGCCCACAGGGATGTGCTGGATTGTCAAAACATACCCGGCTGTGCCTGCCTTGCCAGGGACAAGCATGAAAGGAAGCATTTGAAAGAAACTATTGTTAATATTTGCATGCCTACTGGTCTGGAAACTTCCTTGATAACGTGCATTAACAACTTCAGATTAATTTTTTCTGCAATTTGGTTTTTTTAAGCTATTTTTTTAAAGTATCTTGCTGCCCACAAAGCCCTATTCAATTGCTGCAGAGAGCCAGGTCAAAACTGCACTTCCAAAACTGCTTGTCTGCTTTTCTGGGTAGGTGGGAAACTGGGGCTGCCCTGATAAAATTATGTACATTGAAGACTGGAGAGGAAAGGTCTATCAGCACATCCTCAGAAGAATTACTAATTTCTCTCCAAAAGATGTACTAATATCACTTGTCAGCTGACTACTCAGCTGAATTTTGCCCCCTGAGTTACTTGCTAAAAGAAAACTGTTTTTTGGGAACTATTAACTTGATAAATTGCTGCTAACGTAACTAAGGATATCTTACTGGTATTGAACTACTGCTTGTCATACTGTGTTGTGCTCTAATGGCAGTGAAGTGCCTGGAAAGCAATTTTATTGTTTACTCTTATGCCTGTATAAATAGCTAATTTATCCTAATGACTGGATGGGACATAATTGGAAGTGAGTTTTCAAGGATTCCTATTAATTATGAGTGTGAACTGGCCATCAGGAAGACTCTTATCTGCTTGATCCTCCTAATGCTGGTAAACATAATTATCTTTTCTAATAAGCTGTGATGGCTGAGCATAGTGCTGTTCAACTCTGAGTCTGCTGTGGATGTCTGGTTACCAAAACAATTTCCTTAGAGAGTTTTCAACGGGTCAGAAATGCTTATGGGACTTCCAGAGCTCCTGCACTTCCAAGATATAGTTGTTTTTTTTCTTCCAGGCTTGTATCCCTGAGAAAGGTGGTAGCACCGGGGCAGAAAAGCTGGGTTTTCCTCACAGCTCTGTGCTGGTCTGTTCTCTGTGTGGCCTTGGAGAAGTGGCTTTTCTTCTGTAAGGGAGGGCATGAAAAAGGGTAGTGGTTGCAACCAGAGGTCCTGGGATGTTGAAATGCCAACGGAACCCTGCCACAGGAAACCCTGCAGTCTGCTGCAGCCAGCAAATGTCCCTGTGCTTTGCTGTTAAAAGGATAAATACAGGGGAGGAAAAAAATGAAGTTCAACTCCTATGACACAAAATGTTTTTTAGGCAGTGGAACTATTAACTGCTTCTGTTGAGAGAACAAAAGTATTCCACAGCAGAAACTTTATCAAATCCATAAAATACTACTCGAGAGAGAATATTAGAAGTGTCAGTATATTGTGGGCTTAGTGTTGATCTTGCCTTTGTTGGAAGCTATTTAAATATTTCATGCTATAGCTCTGTAAGTCAGAAAGTAACCAGCTGGTTCACTGTGACCATACTGCCTTCCACAGCTGCCTCACCTCGCTCAGCTTCTGGGTTGGGGTTTGATACGTTTGCAAATGAAGAATAACTGTGGAAAACGTTAATCCTGGTTGAAGCAATTTTTTTTTTATTAATGCAAGCACATCCAGTCAAACACAGAATATCCTGCTTTATGGTACAGCTTTATAATTAGCATTTCAGCTCAGAATAGCAAAACACGGTATTTAAGGAATGTATCAAACCTAAGGAGGAAAAATAAAAGGGAACCAATGTAAATACTGCATGGATTTCAAGTATATACTTGGACTGATTGACCGGTGAAGTGCACATTCATGTGAAAGCTCTTTTATACATTTACAGAAAGTGTTCTAAAATCGCATTTCAAATATATATTTTTTCTTAAATTTTAAGCATCCCTTTTAAACTTCAGTTACATAAACAAAGCTGATATACAATCCCTCGTATAGTGTCTGACAATGTTACTAGCTAGAACATCTCCGAAAGTGCAAAACACTGTAATAATACAGTATAAATATTCTTACTGTAATCCAGGGCTGAAGGTCAGTACTTCAGCACAGGAAAAATAGCAGCAGGTCATAAGAATTATCCCTTCCCCTGTTCTGGGCTGTTCTTCTTAACAGTATTCTACTCCTTCCTTCCTCATGGTGTAACTTGCTTTTTTTTTTTTCCTCTTTGATGCCAATGCTATGGGAATAGCAAAATGTTGATTTGTCTCCCTTACCTCAACTTCTAATTTTAAGTATTTGTCAAGGGGGGAGTGAAAGAGGGAAAGCTCTTTTTAATGTTTTGCCGTACTACAGGGCCAGTAGAGCAAATCTCTGCTAGGTGCTTGCAGACGCTGCACCAAACAGTGAGTGGCACTGCTCTTGGCTGTGGGCACTCAGGAAGAGCCTCCTGAGCTGGAACAAACCAGACCCTCAGTCCTGCAAGGCTTGCCCCTTCTTCACCAGAAGGCAGAATAAGATGAACACCATCTCCCTAGAGCTGGTCATCTCTAAAGAAGTCCTTGCAGAACTCCTCTGCAAGGCTCTAGTAGGGAGGCTGTAACCACTGTCAACTCTAGAGGGACTTGTTTTGTTTTTCTGAAAAAAAAAAAAAAAAAAAAAAAAAAAAAAAAAAACCCAGTCTAATTATCTGGCTCAAGTTATTATTTTATATCCAGCCCTCAAACCTGGAGAGAAAAATAACTGGAAAAAACACGTAGGTATTTGTAATCATAATTTGTTCATTAGACAAAGTAGTTTTTAATCTCAGCCTATTTTTTTCTTTCTTAACTCAGAGATCAGATGATGAAGTCCTAACAATATATTTTTTTTCTTTTTTCCTGGAAGTGAATACCTTGAATCTTAACACAAGCTCTTCAGGCACTCATTTGGATAGTTGAACTAGGTGTAAACTCAATATTAAAAGGAGAAATTAGAAATGGCAAGCATCAGTGGGTTTGCAGATCACCTCTAATTTTGACCTGGGTTCAAAGGGTTTGCCCTTAGATTTCAATGGGTTCTGGCCAAGTTTATCATGGCTTGCAAAAGACTGGAGAAAGGTTATGTCCTAAGTTGGTCTTTGTTTTAACTGTCTATAAGTGCAGACTAGACTTTTCAAAGGAACCAATGGAATTAAATGACCAATTGATGCGGATGAACTCTTCTGAAGATTCTTTGGAAACTTTAGCCTTAATTTCTAACTGGATATCTGAGTTTACTTCCCTTTCCCTAGCCCATGACCATTTTTTGTTTTCCAAATATTCTTCTTAAAAAAGCATATTAGGCCTGTTTTGCAGAGATAATCTAGGTTAGACATCCTTCTCTTAACACAAAACAAAAAAAACTCCCTGATTTTTCAAAAGGAGAACACAAACTATTCTGACAGCCAGAATGTAAAGGATAGTTCCCAGAAGTACTAAAACAGACATGTGTGCATCATCACATGTGCACACACACATACTCACACACAAACGCACAGACCCCAGCAGTTACCCCGTCTTCTCTTTAAATCATGTAACAAAAATAGGTTTGCTGCACCATCAGTGTTACAGGCAGGTATACTCTACTTCATGTGCCATAATTCTCCATTTTATTTAAAAAGTACATTGTAGCTGGTTTCAAGACATCCATATTTTTATTTCCCTTACTTCCAGCCCCGGGTAGGAAGGTACACTAAACAAGCTCAGTACCTTGTAAGGCACTATTTGCTGATGGAGGAGAGGAACACGCTTACTGCAGATGTCAAAGGCCTTGACTCTACAAACACTGATTAACACCTGTGAACAATTCTGCTGATTGGAAGGAGACCATTTCCAAGCTAGGGAGACAGACTGAGTGTTCTGGAGGATACTGGTCCAATGGAGCATTTAACCTGAACACTGGCTTCAGTTAGGATGTGTGTCTTAGTTGGTGTTTATTTTGGTGGAAGTAATAAAAAATAAAAATTTGGATGCTGATAGAATAAGATACCATCTCCCATGATACATTTCATCTCTGAGAACAGGGCCCTGCCCTTATATTTAAAATAAAAAACCAAAACCCTTCAGTAAGTGCCTTAAGGTTGACATGTGAAATATTTACCACATTTTGTTTCATAAAAGTTACTGTATATACAAAACAGACCTCATCCAGTGAGGTCTTTCTTAGCTCAGTCCAAGTCTTTCATTCAGGTTGTAAAAACACGTTCATTAGATGTGCTTCAAAGTCTGCAAATCGGATCCAAAAATCTCAGGCTCTATTAAGCAGAGTTGTCCTAAAAGATGAAGCAATACAAAAATAAAATTATCTTTTCTATTACAACAAAAAGTTTTTCACTTTTGGCAATAGATCCATCTTGCATCATTACCTGAAAGCCTCTCTTCAAGGGATGGATTTTCAACTGCTAGAAACTGGAATAAACTGCTAGGAACTGTGCATTTCAATAAAGATGCTGACATTAAATGGAATGAAAATTTAACTTGCATAACATCACCTCAGGCCCTTAGGATGAGCTCAGGCATATAATGTATGTTCCTCTGTCATCCTGAACTACTGCATGCTGAACAGTGGTGGATTTAATGCAAGGTGCATTGCATGGGTGTCATAAGTGAAAAGCTTACGTGGACATCCTAAGAAATGCTGGGATCAGTGGGAATAGTGTCTCCTCTAGGACAATACAGTCACAGTGTAGCGGGACAGCAGCTCAGGGCACAGAGGCTTCTTTGATCCTTCTCTATCTGATACAGATATGTTAAATCTTAATGTTTAACACAATTTACAAACCTCTCTGCCTTGGCCTCAGTATTGGAAGAAGTGTAATTAATTGATCTCATCATGTACATGGAGGTGGTGCTTCCCATTCTCAGAAGGATGAGGAGTCGTTGAGACTGTATCCTTTAGGGTTGCCTGACAATTAGAGTAGTCCCTGAAATTTCCATCCTTTTATGTGATTTGTAAGTGCATAACTATAATGAGAGTACTTTCTTAGTATCTGTATACATTTGTTCCCCTGAGAAAAGCATGTCTGAACACTGCTAGAAATGTAGATTATTTTACTCTATTTGATAGCCTAAACAAAGGATGTTCTCTTTCACAGTCCTAACAGTGATCCTGCAGCCTCAACAGATGTGGCTGGAAAAGCTGTATCAAAATCCAAGCCCCACTGAAGTTTTTCCAGATCTGAATTTTGAAGGAAAAAGAACTGTAGTATGGTTTTAGGCTGGGTATGCAAATAGGACAGAAGAAGCTGATGATCACATGGCTGTGGGTGTCTGCAAAAAGACTCATGTTGTGAGGAAGCTTCATACCTGAGTGTTTTCCAGCTGTCTTTTTCCATGTGGTTTTCTGGACCTTCACTTTCAAAGGATGCAATGAACAGAGCTGGTAAAAGAAAATAAGAACAATCAGATACCTGGGTTAACTGAAACAAAACCCCATTATTCTAGAGGTTACAATATAGCAGGTGTAACTTGGCAGACTTCATTATGAAATCTGTTCTCATCAGAAGCCAAGATGGAAGTGATATTTACCAAATTATATGGGTTTGCATGTTAGTATTTTCCATCTGCACAGTTTATCTGTATTTCAACATGTAGGAAGACTCACTATAATGCTCAAGAAAGGATTTTACCTTCTTCACTATAAATGGGTGCTGTGAGTAGATAGCTCTGGATTTTCTTGTCTTTTTCAAAAGGACATTCAACCTGCTTCCATGTCAGGAAATCATGAATCTGTCTTGAAATTTCCCAGAACTTCTGCATGAAGTAATTAAAAGAGTATTATTGAAATAGTATTTGTTTTCTTTCAGATATTAGTTCTTTTGTTTCAGTTTCAGAGCCTCTTATTCATGCTGCTTCTCTTATTGTCCCTTACTCAGACTGAGTTTCCCCACGGAATTAATTGCACCACCAAGCCTGAGAGAGTCCAAGAAGCATTTGGACAACACCCTCAGGCACCTGGTGTGACTCCTGGGGATGTCCTGCACAGGGCCAGGAGCTGGACTCCATGGTCCTGGTGGGTCCCTTCCAACTCGACATATTCTGTGATTCCTCGTTATCCTTTCTTTTAACTGCTCCCTTCCTCTCCCCCTCTCGCTGCCAGCGTCTCAGCTGCTGTCAGCCTCTCAAGTTTAGAACAGCTGAACTGTCTGATCTTTTGCCTTCAATTTTTATCACCAACCTTTTCTTCTTATCTAACAGTGCCTATTTTCTGTGCCTCGTGTCTAAATTAGCCCGTGGCTGGAAATGGGCAGTAAATAGTTTTCATTTGCTTTACTTTTTAAATTTTCAAACCTATCTGATTTTTTCATGAAACACTCTTTAAATTTAGGAAATAATTCAAATAACATATAGAAACTTGAGATATCCTTTCTTTCTTAGGTTTTTAAGAAATGCATAATTACTTAGGGTTTATCCTGTATATTCTGTGTGGCTCCCCCTCCCCTTACACAGCTTTAGTAATAACAAAAAAATGTTGTCAAAAAGTGGTTTTGACAGGCTGTGGTCTCTTGGACGTGTACGTTTATTATTTGGGGAGGGAGAATCCAGAGGCTGTAGAACGTCCCTTAGAGATGTGATAAATACCATTTGCTGGTTGTGTGTAGTGTTTGTAGGTAGCTAAACGGATGAGCTGTGCTGATGTTACCCATTAGAATCTGATCAGATACGATGGCTTGCTGCCACAGAAAAGCAACTGCTGGCTTTCACAGAAATTTGATTTAAATCATCTCCCCTAGGTAACAATACCACTTTGTCTGGATCACATCAACACTGAAGAAATTGGTACTATAATGTGCTAGGAGCTCAAAGCTGGCTAATGTTCCCAGTGCACCGTGTTTCACTGGCATTACACCATGTTTCACTGGCATTACAGCTTCTGCAGTGGCAAAGTCCTACCTTGAAGTTGATCTGCCCGTTGGGCAAGCGGTTCGTGTGTATTTTGTGCAGGAAGTAGATGTCTTTAATGAACAGGTTGAAAACTGGGATGACTATTTTCTCTCGGTTGCTGTTGGCAGTCTGAGACCGCTGTGCTGCTCCTTGCAGGGCTGTGCGGTAGTTACAGAAGTTGCTGGATGGATCCATGTGATGCTGGTTTTATAGAGGGGGAAGAAAGGCAGTCAAGCACACATTTCCTAAAAACAAAAAGCTTTGCTCTAACCATCAGAGTTGATTCTTTATAACTTCATTTGGCCCCTTTCTGAACTTTCAGGACTAGTATAAAGGTACTCTGCCAGGTCTGGATGCAGGTTTTTCTGACTTCTCCCTTGTTTGAAAGGAGGGCTCTGTACTGGTGTTACATCTATTCCATTAACCGCTGAAGCAAAGCAGACTGAAAGGAAATCATAAATGACCATCTGGCGAAAACCCCAAAATTCTCATTAGCTGTCACCTCTCCTTTAGATGATTTCAATCAGGTTTTGTTTCCCTGCAGGTCTCCACTAGGTGGAGTCCTCTAATTAGTTTTAAGGGCAGCATTCACTTGAGGGGAAACTACCTTGAAGTTAAATGGGCAAAAACACCCTACGAAGAAATAATCTGAAGAAACCTTGCATCCAGTTTACTTTGCAGACATGTAGAGAGTTTGAAACTGAGGAAATACTTTCATAATATGTGCTGGTGACTGCTGATAGAGGGGTCTCTGTGATCTCTGACATAGTAATTAGCAGAGATTTGGATGAAACTATATGGTAGATTTCTATGTAAAGTGAAAACTTTATACATACCTCTAAAACATCAAATTTGGCTGTTTTGACCTTGGACCAGGTTTTCTTTAACCGTGCCACAGGACTCAAGTTCATGCCAGCTGAATTCAGAGAGAGAGGAGACAAAGAAATAACTGAGCTGAAAAAAATACATGGCTAATATAACTGGGTTTATGTATCAGCACCACACGTTCTGTAAGGTATTTCAGCTTGACAAATAGAAGTTGTAGCTAAAACTCACCCACCCACACATTAACCTGTCACTGGCAGGTACTGTAGAAATGTACATGCTAATGTGGTCAGCCAATTTAGGGCAAGCACGAGCAAAATTTTGCCAGCCAGGTTGTAAAATGGAATGCCTTTTGTTGTCTGTGTTAAGGACACTCACAGATAATAGCCATCATTGAGTTGAAGTTTCCAATGTTGAAGCATTCTCTTGCCACATCAATGAAGAATTCCACCATTCTTGTACGCTGCTTTTTCTTTACAACCTGGAAAAAAACAGAAGCTCTGTTAAGAGGGAAGGGATGGTCTGAATTTTGGATAGGATGTCCAGCCAAAGGCACTGTAACAGGCTGAGTGAATAGACATTTCTAACGACTACGTCCAGCTAAATCTTATGATAATATAGGCCTGAGGGTATTTTGTTAATTTTTAATAAAACAGCAGAAATATTTGGGCTGACTACCAATTATCTGTGTAGTTGCGGGGGAGTGTAGATTTTTATTTATACAGAAAGGTCCATGTCTTAGGCAATTTTGCATAAACAAGCTGGACACTTTCAGCAATTTCCTGTTACTGGAAAAGGAAGATAACGTGACACTGCTAACAGAATATATGCAAAACATTTAAACCTCTCAAGAAGGGGGAAAAGCAGTGGACAGACTAAAGATCAGGGGCACGTAACATAAATGTGAGAGAAAACAATTGCCACATCCTGCTTTTCTTGTTCTGCTGCACGTACATACTCCTAAATGACCTGCTGAGAGCAGATGATGAGCAAATATACAAGTTCCCTCTCATGCAAATGTGCATGAGAGGATCAAGTGAGTGATGCTGAAAATCTGTTTGGTAAATTCTTTTATAAATGGCAAAGCAAAATTAATTATTGCCTGGGTCGCACTCATTCATCAAAATATTTTCCCTGTTTAGACCTAGAAGTTCTGTCTGGCTCATACAAAAATGGCTCCTAAGCAGTGACTGCAGACTGTCAGAACCTGAGGACTTTAGTTTCTGTGTCACATCAAAAGCAAAGGCCTGGCTTAGCCCTTGGTGTGCTAAAACCCTTCTTTGATGGTTCACTAAATGTATTAGCCCTGCCAGCCAGCTCTGGAGTGTCTTGGTGTGCCTTTGCAGTAAGTTTCTGAGAGCAGGAAATCTTAAGAGATTAGGATCAATATATTGGACTTCATGAAACTGCTGCAGGCATTTGGATTTCCACAGAAGGGCTACTGACCAAGCAGAAATAGGGAGAAAATATATCCATTTGCAAGAACTGGAATTAATGGGAATCTAAAAAGAATAATCTAATAAGAATCTAAAAAGAGAACACACATGCATGAAAGAGGAAAAAAAAGGGGTTTCTGGGGCACTACACCTTCCATTTCTTTGCTTATTATATGATAAAAGTTACTTTAACCTCTAATAAGGTTAGTCTCACTCTTTTTTTCTTTTAACCTTTTTTAACCTTTCCAGTCCACTTTCTTTCAAGAATTTAAGAAGAGTTTATTCTTGCTTTTTTTTGCAATGAATATTGTATGAATATAATGAATATAAATTACAAAATGAATATATGACAGTGATAATGATATCTAAATGCAGTGGAGGGACAGTTGTTTATTGGTAAATCTGCATTTAAAGATGAGTATTTTTAAGAATCTTTGGATGTATTTTTAAAAAATCCAGAAGAGCTCCTAACAAGTTCCACTTCACTGCATGACTAATGCTACTGTGGAAGCTACACAAAATTAGAGAATATATGCAAAGCCAAATATAACCTTGAACTCTTAATCATATGAGCATGCAAATAATTTAATGCTTGAAAAATGCAGTTATCTTTACTTGCACTGCTAATGTTTAAATCTCATTTAGACCACTGCCTGCCTTTTGTCCTTAAGGCCAGGATCCCTTTGCTCTCTTGTTTTCTAACAATACCTACCCGACAAATCTCTGTAGCCACCAGCATGCTGAGACAATTGAACCAGTTGTCATAGGCCTCCAAATTATAGGTTTTGGTCACATCACCTCGGCACTGTAAGAGAACAGGCCACGTGTTAAACCTCTCCTGTTTCATGATAAAGTTAACATACCACAGGACAAACTTCCTTTTCATGTCTTGATAAAATCTTGTTGCATGTGTTTTAAGGCATGAACTTATGCTGAGAAAACGTCAGTCTTTCTTGCACAGGGTATAATTATGGAGGTTCTTTTGTTATTCTTTGTTTCTTTTTCCCTCTGTACCCCCTTTTGTACCTTGTGATTATCCAGGGAGTCCATGTGGCTGACAATCTGCATCAGATCCTCTGGGTAAATGTTGCTCACCCTTTCCTGTGTTTGGAGAGATGAGAGATTGTCAATTGTACAGACAAACAGAGAGTTCCGTGAAAAAAAACAATCAAAGTTATGGGAACATTTTGGTAACTTCCTATGGTGTACAAATGTGAGGTGCTTTTATCAGCGTACCTAACTGGTCTTGTTCATTACTTGACTTGGTATTTTTTTAGTAAAACACTGGAAGCTTTCAGTGAAGCCATAGCAAAATTCATATTGATGAGTCTATTAATATTTAGTAAATGGAAAACAAAACAGTTCACCCCAATCAATGTCTCACCAGTTCGATGTAGGTCAGCTGCTGTGCCAAGACCAGAGGGTCACAGCACACACTCAGGATGTCCTTTTGAGTTGACTGAGGCTTGGTTTTGAGGATGGTGCCCTTGTCAGTAACAGGCTGCCGGAATTTCTCTCTGATTTCCTGGTATTGGCTCCGTGCAGAGAGGGCCATCAGGAGATTCTGTGTCATCTGGCTAATGATCTTTTTCACTGTTCCATTTTCCTAAGCAAGAGGCAGAAACAACAACTGCTAAAAACCTTTAGCTATTGCAGACATGGATCACCAGAGAATTTCTGATTGGGAAGAATGAATGTCTATTATCCATTTTCTTCATCTTATCTGAGCTGACCATTCTGTGACAAATGAACTTGTCCTAAATACCCACACAACCCCGTAATGACATGGTTATGCCTGCCTGCCTTCCCAGCTGCTTGGTTGCTCAGCTCCTGTGGCTAGGACCCCATTTCAAAGGCATCTGTGTTAACAGCTGGAGTGGGCAAAGGGAAAGGTGGCAGAGCTGCTTGCACAAGGCTTCTTGGAGTCTCTATGGATCAAGTGCTGAAAAAGCTCATTCTCCTTCTGATAGACCCACTGGTGAATCCAGTCTGTTTAGCCCAGGCAGAATCCAGACAATTCATATTATGTCCAGGAATATACCCCTAAAATATCCTGACTTGGCTTTTAACAACTGCAGCATCCAAATATTTATGTAAGAGCACAATATACATCATGTTCTTGGACAACTAAAATGCCCTTCCTGTTTATCAGATGCAGATTTTAAACATAGGATTTGTAAGGATACATTAAAAGGTAAAGCCACAGGAACATAATCCATCTGCTCAGTGTTTTGACAGCTGATTTTTTTTTTCTGCCATTGATTGTGTCCTACAGACATTTCTCTATGAGATCAACCTCAAAGACCTAACTTGATCACTTTCGTACTCCTCCATCCTGTCTGTTACTGCTTTAAATGGCCCAGGTTTTTTCTGCTGCTAGGGAAATTAATTCAACCAAAGATCGTCCTTCTTTATCTTAGAGAGTCGTTCTCTTGCTTTCATGCAAATTACTTTTCTTGAAGCTAACCACAAGATTAACTCCTGCCAGTCAATGGGATACACGAGAAAGAGCTGCAATGAATCTGTGACCATTCAAAGCCACTAATGTGCAGCGAAGACTGAAATGATGTAGCAGATGTGAGAGATGATGACTACCAATGCTTGTATATTGCATGTTATAATTAAGCAGTAATGGTGTCAGAATGCTGCATTACAAGGCAATAATCTGACTCCCAAGTGGAATCAAGTGAAAAGCTGAAGGCACTGTAGCTCATCTTGAGGCAACTGGATTACTGCTGAACAGCAGCTGGCTGGAGCCAGTTCTGACACTGTGCTACAAGTGTTCTGAAATGCCACGGGAGCCCGGTGGGGGACTCAAACAAAGCACTGATTCTGCTCTCTGGCGTGCTGGGCTTTTCATTGTGAATCGTTTGTCTTCAGCCACTGTGCCTGACTTACCCATGTGTCTGGGAGGAAGCAGATTTTCTGGATGCGGATTGTAGAAAACGAAACTTGGAAGATATTTGAGATTATTGCAGGTATTATGTAAAAGTGAACAAAGAAATTCAATAACAGGGAAAGCTATGGCTTACTTAAGCTGTTGTGAATTTATTAGCATCTTAATGCTTAGACAAGTGTCCTTAAGAGTTTTAGCAGTTTCCCTTCACTACTAGTTTTACCCTAAATTTTCCTACAACTTTGAAAAATAAGTCTGACTATAGAGTAATTTTTACTTGTTTGAGTTCAAACAAGACATTTTTACTTATTTTGGGGTGCAATCCTGCCTGTAGCTTTAGCTATTTGGTATGCTGTCTGATATCACTAGCACAACACCTGACTGCTTTGTGTGAGTTCCAGGTTGATTTTCTACCTTATGTATGAAGAACAGTCACCTAAGGGGATTTGAAAAAGCTTTAAAATACAAAATAAACCCCCAAACTTTTACCACAATTCCTTGCTGAAGCGTACTATGGGTAATTCCATGTGCTAGCAAACACTTAGAACAAGAGCTGCTTTTTGTCAGGGTCAAATTAGTATTTCCTAGGGGTCAGATGAGGCATAGCTCTTCACTGATGAAACCTGACTGGTAGCCTTGTTAAGGGGATAAATATGGTGATGCTGTAATTAGTGAATGTCATCAGACGCCTCAGACACCACAACACTGAGCCGTTCCATGAAGATGGGTTTTTCTTAAATGACAATTATTCATACACAGCAGAGTGGGAGGGAAGGGGAAGAGAAAGAAAGGGCACAACTTCTTTCTAGTTCAAAGTAACAGACAAATTAAATAGTAAGATCCAGATGCTAAATAAAACCTCTGCCAAGTCCCCTTTCACAGTCCTCTCTCTGCCAACATACACCTCTTTGCCTTTCTCTGCAAAGGGAATAGAAGGCACGTTGTAATCCTATCTCCTTTCCCCCTCCTACTGAGGCACTGACATTTTCATATAGCACCCACGTAAATATCTTTGCTGATGCAACAAAACTGAAATACTTCCTTTTGACAACCTGGTGACACCTCCTGGTATTGTCCTACCCCTGATTCATGCCGTGCTGTCAAACCTGTTGTTCTTCATTTTCTCTGTACTTGAATCAACAAAAACCCAAAATATAACTCTCTTTCCAAATCGTGGTAATTGTTCTCAAAAATATCATGAAGTTGTGGGTTTAAAAACAATGTGAAACTTATATATAAGTAAGCCTTCACATTCATACAAACATTTTACAATTAATTACCTTGCAGGTCTTGATTATATTCCTCCTTCTGTCTATTGGTTGTTACAGAATTGTTCTCAATGAACAAAAAGTGTAGGCTTTGTGAGTGTTGGAAAAAAGCCAAAACAAAAAAGGCCAACAACCCCCTGGCCTTCCCCCGCAAAAACTAACAGCCCTTGCTTTATTCATATTTGCTTTGTTTGATTTAGAAGTCTTTTTCAAGGCCTAGTTTTAATCATAGGCTAAAAACTCGGAGCTGTTAAGACTGGTGATTGACTAGCTTGTAGAGCTCAAACCTAACTTTCTTTGTGGAAATACTGTGCATGTCAGCTGAAATATGGCAATAAAACAGTTGCTTATTATTGTTAGAAGCTGGGAACGATCTGTGAGATAATAAACATCTTCACCCTGGCAAGAAGAGTACATTGGATTCGACTAGTTGGTATGTCTTGCAGAACTTAAGACACGTACAGAGTAGTAAGAAAGTGCAAAGGATGGTCCGTAATTCATTACTGAGCTATATTGAGCCATTATAGTTACTGTTCTTTCTCCTTCTGCACCACAGTCATTTTTCATATTGTCATGACTATTTTGTCTCCTCTTCTTGCACTGGGTGATTAGACACAGACAGTTTGTGCTAATGGACCATTAGGTCCCTCAGGCAGCCCATGTCCTGTGGTTACACTGACAGCTTAGCAACTGCTGCTGCAGCCCATTTAGAAAATACTGCCTGCAGTATTGTAGAGGATATGGCAAAGTACATGTAACAGTTGACAAATATTGCTTCCGCACTTTTTTTCCCTCCCACCCCTACCTCATCACATTGTGTGATCCTGTGAGCAATCTCCTTCAACTCTTTCATGGATTTTTCATCTTGGAAATCATAGGGGAAAGTTTCAGTCCATTCCTTCAGGAGCTGAATGATTTTGGCAGCGAAGGATTTTAGTTTTGCCTAGAAAGAAACAAAGAGTTGACTACTGACTGTAGACCTGTCTGACTGCAGATTAAATTGGCTGCTAAAGGCTCACAGAAGTCTAGAAACCTTGAAAATACTTTGCATTAATAGTAGGTGAAGGGGACAAAAAAAAAGAACATGCTTAACTGTGAGCTAGATTCCTAAATAGTATCATTTAGCCTCCTTTCATGATAGCTTGGTAATGTCTCTTACCAAACACTTTGAAGACATTTTCAAGGTTAGTTGCGTAAAACCAGGAAGGTGACAGCATAGTTCAAGTGACTTATTTAACTGAAGTCCATGGGATTTTAAGCTGATTTATGCCCTCTGAGGCAGCAGTACCTCGGTGTTTGAATTCAAATTCATACAGACTGCAGCACTCTACCAACCGTCTTCCATGAGAAATGTTCACAAAGACATTTCAGTTCTATAGAATTTATCAGACCATCCAGACTGAGCTGTATATTACATAAATGAATGACAGGAAAGACGTGTGTGTTCTCGCCATGACGTCTAAATCAAAACAGACTTTGAAAATAAAATGTATTGGCTTTTGCTCAAAAAGCTATCAACCACAGAAAGGGCAGGAAGAGTATTTTTCTAAGGATTTTTTTTTTTTTGGTACCTGTGAATCTTCTAAGGCTTTTCATCAGACCTGAACTGGATGCCAGTTACTCCACTGTTGTATCAATGGAGAGTGGCATCAGTAAACCCAAAGGAGTACTCTTGTCAAATTGAGAGTGTGAGTGCTGAGGACACTTTTAATGAACAAGAATCAAATCTTAATTCAGGTTATATTTATCCTTCCACCCAACTTGTGATGCACTGAGGAAAAAGAGGAAGCTTTCATTTGTGTTCACTCCTCACTCGTGTAAGTGCAGAAGTCCCCTTAGCCAGCAGTTCCCTCTCCTCACTGCGCTGCCCAGCAGCCTCCTCAGGGGCAGGAGGTGACTGAGCATGTGAGTGTCACTACAGGAAACTGCAGTGTTTTCTTGTAAGACACGTAGAGAATGTCCTCCAAATATTGGTAGAAACCCTTGCCAAAACATCATCTGATCATGGTATGTCCCAGTTTATTTAATCAAAACCAAAGGTCACCTAAATTAAGCTGGTTTTGCTTTTTTTTACATCTCATCGTTATATAGTCAGTGAGAATATTAATAACGATGGATAAGAACTTGGAAGTTAAACCATGCACTGTTGAATCCTCAATCTGAAAATAAGATAGTGCTCCTTGTAAGTCTAGAGGGAATTTTCTTGGGTTTTTTTTTTGTTTGGTTGGTTTTTTAAGACCTTCAAACCACCTTCTGCTAGCATGTTTTTCCTGCCTGCTTTTATTGACAGCATTTAATTGAAGCTGATAATGAGAGAAACACAGGATAGCTGGATAGGGAGGGCAAAAGGAAAACATCACCATTCTTTTTGCCAGCAGTGGGCATTCCTGCAAAGCAGTGTCTGTCAGTGTCCCTCATGTGGAGCCCAGATTCAAGGTATTTCTCTACAGTGTGGGACAGAGTTCCGGACTAGAGCTGTCTGCCCTCCAAACTCCCACTGTCATCTGCCTTGGGGAAAAGACAATTTTTACTTATTTACTGGGAAATGCTTGGAACCTGACATTAATAAAAGAGTAATTTGTAGGTGGTGATGGACAATTAATTAGCCAGGGAGTGCACTTCCACTCAATTAAAGTTAATACATACATGCCTACTCCACTTTTGTTTACCAAAAGCTGCCACAGAACTGTTTTGTAATATTACTCATCCTGACTATCCTTTCTTTTTAATTTTTGGAACTGAAAAAGGAGGGATGGGGGCAGAAAGGTTTAAAAATCCTACCTTAGGCCATGGCAAGCATCTCCATGTGAACACTTAGAAAGAATGTGTGGGTTATCTAGACTGACCCCAGCAGCTGAAGAGACCAAATCAGTCACAGCTGATGCTTTTTTAATGCTGGTGTCTCTAAGATTGTTCCTTAAAGACCACAGAAGAGGTAGTGTTAGCTGTCATGATTTGAAGTAGGTGCAGTGTAACACCAGGTTTTTTATGAGTTCTTTTAGGTACTGATATAGAAGGAAAAGATTTGAATGAGGAAAAATGAAACAGCTTCGTGTCTCACTTGTGGCACTCGGCAAAATTATTCCAAATTATGCTCCTTGTACAGCTTAGAACATAGTGACTTAGGAACACTGACTTCCCGTCTCTTGTACCTACTCATGAGTTGTTATGGTTTGCCTCCTTCATATGGAAAGCCAGGCACCCTTTGCAAGACCAACCACAAACTATATCACTCTTCCGGTCTAAAAAAGCTTAATGTTTCATCAGATGCTTTTTAGCGCTCGTGAAAATAAGGTGGCCACTCTCTGAGAGGAACACTAGAAGACATCAGTATAGTAGAACATGGGATTTCTGTTCCACGTGTGCCCTGGTGAAGCCCAAAGCAGCGTGGCAGGCTTGATGTATGTGATAACCCAGATGGAAATCTCAGATCTGTGGGTAGCAGCACACAGTTTCCTTTCTGTCATGGCTGCAATAAACCTACCAAACAACTTTTTCTGTAGTCCTACTCCAGACATGAGCCTCCTCTTGTGAGGCCTGACAGAGTTCTCTGGAGTCCAGGGGAATACTTCTCCCATAAATATTTCTATGAGAGGAGAAATACTTCTATTAATCAAAGTACTGTGGCTCGACCCTGTTATGCATGAGAGAAGACAGGACTGAAGAACAACTCCCAGTTAGAAAGCAGGGCAATAGCAGTACTGTGCTTTTGGAGAGACTTAATGACAATGACCTGGTTATGAGTATTTTTTAATTTTTTGTTTTAAAAAGGAGCATTTCCTGGCAGCAAAACCCAGGGGAAATTGTAATTTTTAAAGGGACTTATATATTCAAAGACAGGCAAGATAAACTTAATAGAAAGTAACTTCTACTTTCTCATTTCATACTTCTTTAATTTTAGATGTATAAAATACCCTCAAGCCGCAGAAAAAATGCACCACAGTTTTAACAACAGGCTTTTTTTTCCCCATTCAATAATAGTACACAAGTGTTTTTCCGTGACAATCTTGTTTGGGACTTTCCAATCTCTAAGGCGCTTAGGGAGAGTTAATTTTTTTTCCTTTATAGACAAGCTTAACTACTGACTTGTATATTATAATTGATATCTTAAAACTGTGAAATTCATCCTTTTTATGAATAGCTAAAAGGCCTCTCAGTAGGCTCCAAGATACCCCAGAGTGTTTTTCTTTTTAATCCATTTTTCTCTGGGTTGTATTTCTGTAGAACTCTTCAGCTAGACAGTAATGTCAAAAATAACGAAGTATTGTGGTGTGTAACCTCAAAACCTGGTTTCTTGCCACTTTTTCAGCTCACATGCTATCCAAGCACCTCACTGGCCAGCGTCTTGTCTTAAGAGATTTGCATAAGCAAGCTGTATCAGAAACGATCAGAGATGCTTTAACTGCTTTTGTCAGCTATTTCCTGCTATGCAACCACTTAATTAGAAGGTGCTGGTAGCTGATGATACCTTAATGGATTATGACTGTCAATACTAAAGAGTATCTTGAGTCAAGAGTTTCTGTGCTGCATGTGGAATGAGCTTTTATTTGTTGCCACATAGAAAAACAAATATTTGCAAATGCTAGTGGCTAAACTATTCTGTAAAACATACAGGTCCTTGCAGTAGAGGGCAGTAAAGCAGTAATTTGAGAGGGATGTCAGAAGTGTACGTAGTGTTTTCCAAGAAGATTGTGTTTAGAAGGCAGGAAAAAATTACAGCTTATATTAAGGAGGTAGGAAGTGATCAAGGGCATAGTAGAAAGAGCAACCAGGAAAGCATGTAAATTAAAGCTGCCTCCCAAAAATGTTTTATTGTCACCCTGCTGTTTGTTGGTTTTCCTGTAGGCCCATTTCTAAATTGTCAGCAGAAGGTGTAAGAGTGTGGGTGTTTGGAATATGAGCTGCTCTGGTTTACATCCTGTTGTTAGAATGTAATGTTATTTAATTTCTATTAGGAAGCCATGATTTTTTAACACATCTGCTGAGAAGCCAGACTAATACTACTTTAGAACTAGTATTGTAGCTATAACAGCCAGGCGATTTAGTCCCCAGACTGCTTTCATTTGAAAAATCTCTGAAGTGCATTGTTATTCAGAAAAGTTTCATCTTATATCCCATTAATTTTAAATCTAAATATTTCACAGATATATTTGGACACTTTCTACTCAAAGCAGTCTTTCCCTTCACATGTCTACAGCTCAGATTTACTCATTCCGTATTTCAGATGGTCTCAGTATCTTTTAGAGGTTCCTATCTCTGTTGTTTAGTTATGTGTTGCTGAGGAACCATTACAGAGCACAGTCTGAGGTTGCTCAGTCACAAATTGGGTTTGGCACTGGTGATGGGAGCAGTTATCACTTCTGTGCACAAAACTGGATACAAAACCGGCACCTTCTTTCCCTGACCCCTTGGCTTCCCCAGCACGTCCAGGACAAGCTATGTCGTTATTTGGAGCGTAGATCAGGGGGCTGACCTGGATGAAAGTCATTTTGTACCACGGTTAGTTTGTCCTGCGGAGTAATTTTGTGACGTAGTTAAGAGACTGCACACCAGGGATAGTATGGGAGAAAGAAGCCCTTAGGTCAGTACTGCTGTCAAAAACTCTTTACTGACAAACCAGAGTTGCCTTCTGTGCTTCTCAGAGTGCTGATACACCAAGGAATAAAAAAATGGGACTATTAACGTGCTAAAGATTAGGAATGTGAGCATGCCATTCCTCATCAGAGAAGAAAGGATACAAAATATGCCTAGGATTTGAACAATTTAGGTCTTTAAATACTTGCTGATACCATCTTATTTGCTTCCCACCTTGGACTTTTCTGGAACTTCAATTTCAGTTAAAAGCCCTTCAATACACACCTTGCAAATGGTGACACTTAGATGGATATGAGCTTGGTTTAACTGATTGCAGTAAAACATGTCAGTTTACCATTTTAGACAGAGCATTTCTTAATTTTTGTGAGAGGTAACTTTCTGATTTACTACTACACCAACTTGAAACACCCCAACACAAACTTACAGCAGAGCGCTTAACTCCAGTGGGATGGTGAGGGTGACCGGAGAAATGTTTTTCTTGAATCTGATTTCCCTGACTTGGTGAAAGCTCACAAGTGCAGAACTTGCTGGGCAGGTTTCCTGGCAGGTACACACTGCTCCAGTGCACAGCACTGACCTGCACCTGACTGGTGAGGTAGTGCATAACCACTGCTTGTGGCTGGCAAGTGAAGCAAAGGGACTTCAAGGAGAAAGAGCCAAATAGAAGTGCATCCAGCAACAAACGCCAATTGCAATTTTGTTTTATTCTTTATCAGTCTATTTAGCTTTACGATGAGGATAGTGGAAAATAAATGACAGTAGCACAACTAACTGAAGGCCATGGTGGTCCACTTACCTTTTCTGCCTCGGTCCCCGTTTCCAGCTGCTGCTTCTGTTTAATGCAGATCTGCCCCACTTTAGCCAGGAGCTCATGTGGGTGAATGAAGACTCGTGAGCTCAATAGGAAGGTGAAGATATAAGTTCTCTGTGGAAGGAGAGAGGAAAGAAAAACAAGTTGAAAATAACAAAACAAGTTGAAAAATTTTAGCAAAACCAATCTGTCTTCCTTGGAAAAGCTATTCTGTAAACTACAAATGTAACTTCATTTAAATTTTTTATAACTTTTCCTGTCTCCAGAGAAATGGTGGTCTTTTACAGCTCTGTTAGAAGGAAATGCTATAGGCGTCAAGGGTGTTAACTGTGGGGTTTTCCAATTGTCAAATTATTTCCTTTCAAAATGCCAAACTCAGTGTGCCTAATTAGTCATCGCTTACAAAACCACAAATGAAATATGTCTAATGTGTAGGGTGTTATGCCTCTTGAACACCACTGTTCATGCTGCTTTGTTTCCTTAAGACTGATTGTTTTTCACTGAGCTGCAGAAAACTGCTTCATGTGTATTCCAAACCACGGCTGTAATTTCTTCATTTATGAGGATTTTTGTTCCTTTTTCCCACAATCTTTGATAAAACTTTTCACTTAGATTGGGGGCATATGACAAAAACTTAGTTTTAAGCTTGACTTATCTGGGGTTTGTTTCAGAGTGTTTTGCATATGAACACTGCTAATTAATATCAACAATGATTATGTCTCATTAGAAAAAGCCTCTCCATTTGTATTTTAAAAACTGTAAGGCATTGTATTATCATTGTATGGTACTCTGGACATATATCCATTGCATCATATTCTGGGTAGTTTAATTGAAGTGAGGATGCTTTTGTGTCCTAATCTTGGTCCAGCATTTGAAACTGGGCTTCTGTATTTGAATGTCATTGCCTGACTAATGACAGTAGCACAAGGACTTCCATTTTTCCCTTGGGCTTTTTGACAAAACTTGGAGTTGGGAGATTATAGTGGATCTCCTTGAGAATGTATTTCAATTAACCTTTGTGATGTCTGCAATGTGCACTGTTACTTTGACCATGTTTTCAGAAATGTGATTTGGCAGGCCACAGCCAATTGCATTTATACAGTCAATGTGAGCTTATACTACCTGGACTGGGCAAGTAAATTGAGACAGCAAAAAACTGAGGACCAGTTGTCTAACATATGGTATCTTTACCATCAGCCCTCAAATTCTGCTGCCTGCAGTCTCTAAAACATGCTTATAGTTAAACAAGAATGGTATCTTTACGACTCCAAGGAGGTTATGAGGTTTTTCTCCCTCATCACAATAAAATGTGCTATTAATGAAAAATGTTTTCACTTGTCTAGTTCTCAGTGTGCCCTGTAATACAAATTTGGCACTAAATTCCACCAAACATCAGGGAAAAAGGAATTTACTTTTTTAAAACAACATAAATAGCACTCGCCAAAAGTCATAGTGTTCTGGGAGTGAGTGAAAAATGTAATAGATTAAGCACATATCTAAACATGCAACTCTGTCCTGAGCTTCTGGAGGAAGCTAATGGAAGAACAGAGTGGTGTGTGATACAGCAGAGGCATTTAAAATGCTCATTCTGATTTTAAGATCTTATTAGTGCTGTGATTCATGTATTAAATTAGGAATAGCGATAATTTGGTACAATCAAAACCAGAGTTAATCCATAGTCTTTGCCTTGTCTGTTGTTTATGAACAGAGGAAGAGGGAGGAGAGGGGTTAACTGGATGGACAGTTTGGGTCGGGTTCTTGAGTGCTTCCACTGGTGCCTACAGAAGGTGGACTCTGGGGCCATTCCACAACTGGGCTCTTGGAGGCTTTGAGCAGGTGGCCAGGGCAGTGACAGGACGCTGTAAGCACAGGCCCTCTTCTTGTTGGCTGCAAATGTCCCCCACAAGTGTACGTAAAGAAATTTAAGAAATTAGGCTTTTGTTTGGTATTTTACGTCTTTTAACAATTTTGGAATTTATTTTTACGTTTGCAGTGACAAAAACTTGAAGTTCATCAATTCTAAAAAGCAATTCAATGTAGCTCTTCCACCTGCATCTGGGAACAGTTAATGACATTGTGCTGGCTTTGAAAAATGTTAAAAAAAATCTATGGTAGTGTATGTGATGTGTTTTGGACACTAAAATCAGGCTGAAAAGCTAACCTGATTCACAAGAGGGGACTTGGTTGTGTTATGGGACAACATATCAGATATTTTCTTATGTGTGTGAGAATGATTCCTAAAGTGATACATTCCCTACTCAGAATGAAAGCAACAGAAAGAATAGTGTTGAGTTGGGAGATTTGGGGTGGGGGGCGTGTGTTTGTGTGTTGAACTATGCCAGTTATCCTCTGTTACATTTTGTAGGTATCTCATGTGTTCATTGCTATCATTGCTGTCCCTGAACTTAAAACTGTGAGTCTGGACTATGTGGAAGAGGAATTTTGCTGTTGGGTGTGTCAGCTGTCACTGGGTTGTTTGAAAATTTTTACAATGAAAACTTGAAGCAGCCCAAATTTTTACTGTATTTTGCCTTTGAGAGATGAGAGGGGAGTGGGGCAAGAAAAAAAAAAGATTTGGACACTTTTATCACTTCCCCACAGTTTTGTTTTGAGAGTTGAGAGGCCTGTCTGAAAGATGCCTGTATGTGTAAGTAACAGGGAACTACAACTTAAGCAACACTGCTCTGGCAGTGACCTTTGCTCTGATAAGCTGGAACACATTCTTTTAAGCAAATATGTAATTTTGCTTCTCATTCTAATTCTAGTCTTGGTCTCCTTGGTGGAAGCTTGTGTGATGTGGCACAGTGTTCATCCAGGGTGACTCTGAGAAAGGTCCACTCACAGCACCAGTTCCCTACTGTTATGCTGCAAGAAAAGCTTGACCTGTGCTTTTCTTGGTTTGTTTGATAATGTTTTATATGATGTTCATAAAAGTTTAGAACTGGCAAGATGCAGGAAGATAGAGGCCCTGACTGTGTACTTTCCATATCCTGTCCATTTCAGGCTTACTGATGTGTCTCTGTAACCAGTAATAGCTGTACTGGACCCATGCAATGCTTTTTCAGACAGCATTGAACTTTTAGGTTTTAGAAACAAATTATTATTCCTTCTGGAATCCATCTGCTGTATTGTTATTCAATTTTTTAAGTCACTTAACTGGAACTAGGTCCAGTACTTCGGAAAACAAAATTGCTCTGTTGTGAGCAATCAAGATATGCTGGTTTACACTATACTGGTATCTAGTTGAGGGGGGTTTTGATAGTTTTACTACTGGCACAGACAAGGACTGACTACAGTTAAGAACCAAATTAAAAATGATAGGTCTGACAGCAGTACTGACCCCCATCTCCTTGCCTCTCTGCTAATAGCCACTCCTTATCCATAAAGAAATGTCAGACTGAACTAAGCCATGCATTTCAGTTTGGTGGTAGGTCTCAGGGATTAGGAACACAGTTGTTTTGGATAGTAAAGATTTCGTACTCATGCCTTATCTGGATCCAGGGTTTATGTGATTTGTTTCATCTCCACTACTATACACATATAGGCTAAATGTTACAACAGTGTAAACACCTGCAGTCTCTCAGGCAGTTCTCTAACCATGAAGATGATGGTTTGAAGAAGGAAACTTAGCTATGAAGCTAGCTGGTTTCATAAAGAATGATTAAAAAATGCTTCCACAAGCTATAAGATTGAAAGTTAAGCTCCATTTATCCTACAAGTGACAGGTATTTGGGAGGAGAGGCAAAAAAAAAAGAAATCCTTTCTGAATTTGGAACAACGTAAGTTGACACAAAAGGGGCTTGTGCTTTGCAAGAGAATAAGAAGCCAGATTCCTTTAGTGCCTAAAGTTGTTGCTAAGAGATGAGCTGAATTATATTAAAAAAAAAAAAAAAAAGACAGAGCATGAGTGCACAAGACTAAAGAAGGAATTGTTACTCTCTGACCCAAGAATGCACTGATGACTTCTCGAGGAGGGGAAAAAAAATAAAATTTCTCTGTGTGCACTCACTGCTCATTCTGGAACTTCATGTTTGTGGAATACTTTGTTCAAATGTTTTCTTGCTTGGGCACGAGGGTTGCAGACTGGTACATTCCATTCCTAACCTCCTGAACTCCTCTGTCTCATGAGTATACGTTTTTCTATGTGCTGAGCAAGTCCCTGTACACAAACAAGACTCAAAAGAGCAGTGCACAAATGTAGGCGCTTATCTTTCCTGTCCTCCCTTGCCCGCCTCCTGTTCTGCCAACATGGCAAACACATTTTTGTTTTGCCTCTGTAACCATCACAGAAAGATACTGTTTGCCTTCTCCCCCCACTCCCTTCTCTTCTGTCTAGAAGGTTACAGTGATCGTCAGCTCAGTGTGCACACTGGCAGGGGAATGCCTTCTGAGCATTGTGCTCAGATGTAGTAATCAAAAAATTTGGATGAGTACTGCAACTTACACGTATGTCACTCTGAAACTAAGGTTACCTCTGCTAATGTTACCAATAGCTGCTCTTGGTCAAAATTAACTGGCGATATCTTGCTGCCTTTCTCTGCATGAGTAGCCAGAGACATGAGGCTGAGAGGTGTTGATACTTTTGAACATACGACTGGTTACTTTTCTGACAGAGTATCAGCCTAAATGGCTTTCACCAACTCTCCGTGGCAACTCCCCCAAATCCAGAAACGAGCATGAAATTAGGTATAAACGTGCAACTGAATGGAAATAGAAAACTTTGGGTTAAAGATGATTCAAATAGAGCTCCTTCCTGATGTTGTTCAGAGCTTATTTATCTACTCATTTTATAATTAATCCTTTCAGCTAAATTGGGTGATCTGGTTTAACTAAAGGTATGTGTTGTGCTGTAGAGGAGATGAATTTGGTTTAATGCTGTTGTCCATCTCTCTTTCCCTGGAGTTCCCCTTGCCTGCCTCTGTTGGATTTTCAGCTGTCAGCTTGCTGTCTATTTAAACTGTAGCCTGCAGGGTGGGGCCCATGACTGCTTGGTTTGTCATGCACCCTTGCGTGGGATGTGAAGGGATAGCACCATGGAAACTAGCAGCATTCCAGAATAAGTTGTAGACCCCTGAAGTAATACTCACTTTATGGAACCATTTACAGAGTAGCTGTGTTATAAATAGATCTTATGTTACAAGTTACAATAAGGGATGTGCATTAGCAGCTACTTAAAAAACTTAGCTACAGTACAGAAATCCAAGCAGCAAGTGACCATATTCTAGTATCACACAAAAGACAAGGAACTGACTCCTCGGAGTAGCCTGAACTATTCCACTGTTATCCCATACCAGCTCTACCCACTGCTTGCTTTTGTGCATCTGTTCTACAATATGTATTTGAGGGTGTGAAATGGAGATTCAATGTTTAACAATGGTTATTCCTCTGAGTAGAAAGGATTTGGTACTGGCAGCACAATTGTATGTTAGCCCTATTTAAATATAAGGTTTAGGATTACTTTTGAACTGGAATAGCAAACCATGCTGCTTTTGCTTTTTTAATCCTCTCTTGATGATTGATGGCAATTCTGCTGCATATTCCCACTGAACTCTCATGAAGAATCCCTTTTCTGTGGATGATGATTGTGAAGATGTGTGGTGTACATGTGGGAGCTTGGACGGACTTTATTGTGATTTAAATGAGACCGCAATAAAAAGTTCTACACAAATTAGACTGAGAAACATATGGCCCACTACAATAAACATTAAGTTCAAGATCAAGTTAATAGTGACTGCAGTTTCCTGCTCCCTTGTTAGTTTTTACCAAGCACTGGGATACTTCTGTCATAGCTGCTGCTTTTTTGGAGCTCAAATAGAATATGTTTTACAGCCTCTGATCTCTCGCCACTTGTTTAAATAGTATCTTTTGTTAATGGGTACAAGGAGTAACTTTAAGTGATAAAGTGATATCTTAATAATATTCTAGGTTGAGATTCTTACTGCATAGCCTAGAGTTATTAGTAGTATTCACTTTGGGGGATTGTGCTGAGGATGTTTAACCAGTTGCAAAACCATTTTCAGGCTTGAGAACGTGCATTATTACAGCTCTGGCCCATTAAAATGTCTTGAGAAAGAGACTATTTTAATTAAAATCTATTTTGGGTTGGGATTCTTTTTTTTCTGATGGCCTAACTAGGATATGCACAGAAAATTAAGGGAAGAAAATACTGGAGCTGTTTTCAGGTCTGCTTCCCTAGGTAGGAGCTGGTTAGTAGTTAATCTTGGCTGCATTAGAGCTAAAGCAGCTTAGAAGTATGAAAATTCTGTGGCTAATGCTGCTTTTAATTGGTTCTTAAGGCACCCGTTTGAGTTCAAGATGGCTTTATCTTTCTAACAAGTGTTTTCATTTTAAAACAGAGAGTATTCCTATTGAGCAACGTTTTAGTGAATGAATATTGCAAGTAAAATAAATGCATCTTTAGTCTACATCTTAATCTTGAATCAGACTGACATAGAATTTCATGAGGAAGCACCAATCCAAATACTAATGCAGGAAAACCATGGGAAGAAAAAAAAAAAACCCTTTCAGTGGCTACTTACATCTGGGTAATAGTCCATGGTGGGCACCAGGCGCTCTATCAAGGCCTCCAGTGATCCAGAAACAAGGTTCCCATCCTGATAAACAGGGTCCACACATCTCTCTCCCATGTCTGGCTGCACTTGCCCACTACAACTGGAACCAAGCATGCTGGAAAATATTGGTGTCTGGGGCATAGTTTCCTGCAGAAGCAGCAAAAAAAGGAGAGGGTTAAGGTTCCTTTCAGGACATCTTATGTGTGGGTTTTACAGAAGCATACATTAAACACAATTACATATTTGACTGAAGGCAGCCTTAGCATTCAAGCTGAGTTCTGAATCTAAGCAGTCACACATCTGCAAGCTGGCTTTGGTGTTTGAAATGCACTTTATGTCTCTAAGGCTGTAGATGCACAAGCTGTAAGAATTTTCTTCACTGTACTTGATTTCTTCTTTCTCTCCAGTTTTTCTCTGGTTCTTTATGCATAAAACTAGGCAGAGATGAAAATACAGAATGCTTTCTGAATTCCCAAGATACTGAAGTGGTGCCTTACTGAACAAACAAACAAATACTGAGCCTTAATGTTCCTCTCTTGACTCTTTTTGAAGTCAGATCTGTGGCCAAAACACTTCACTTGTGATGGTAAATCCTAATCCACTTCTGTAGCTAGATGTGATCCAGGTCTCAACAGAAGAGCATCTTTTCCACATGGATATTGCTGGAAACAGTGGGGGATATCCTGTCTGAATAAAATTGCCTTTTAAAAAAATTTTTTTAACATGTACATGAAACCATGAACTGGGTGGAACTGAATGCTGTGACATATACTGTAATATACAACTCTAATTTAAACAGTTTCTTTGGAGACCTTTGCTTAGGAAACAAACCTGGTTTTGTGTTGCAACAACCACAGGAAGGTTTGGGGTTTCCACCTCCCTTCCCTCGGCCACAAGCTGTATCACCCTACCGCAGGCTTTGAGTAAACTGTAGGGGGGGGTTTCATTTGTTGGTTTGAAACTGGCTACTGCTTAAATCTATGCAGAAGGCTAAACAAAACATCCTGCTACTGTATGTAAAGGTTGAAAAGACTACAGCATCAAAACAGTTCCCCCTGGCTGCTGAAATAGGCAAGACTGTTTAGGAGATGAAGTGAAAAGAAGGCAGCGTTAACTCTCGAGCTGCTGTCTCACTGTCTCTGAAGGAGACGTGGTATTGACATACTCTGAAAAGCACTTATGTAGATGAAAAGGATTAAGCCATTACCATCACCTTTAACCTGACAGCTGTTTCTGACTGCACTCATGTCACCCACACAAGTCTTCTGAACAATTTTTAATGCAAGACACATTTTTTTTTTCTCAAACTTTCCGAAGTCTCATTCATATTTATATCTAAAATACAGAACATTTGTCTGTTCTTAAGCTCAGATAAATGTTAGATGCATTGTAAGAAAAAAATACCAGTACTAAGGGTACTTGTTTATCAAGGTGACAAATGTACTTATTTTTGGCTTTTACCAGAAGATCTTGCATATTCAAATATGATACAGATATAAGGGAAATGTAACTCCCTGTAAGTTAAAATATAGCAGCTATTTAATAGCAACCAGGGAGGCCACACTGAAGAATGGAGTTCCGTTTCAGAAGTTCAGGACATAGTCAATTACAACAGAAAATGCAGGACCTAATGTCATATTAAAAGAAATGAAAAATTATAGTTCTGCCCTAACCGGCATCGAGGTTACTCAGTATTCCATCAGTTTATCTGCTAGGCCTAAGCTTTGCAATACACAACGCTCTGAGAAACCACTGGAGCATATGCTGAAGCTGACGGCTTTGCTATCTGTGCTATGTAGCTCGCCAGTAATTTGCTTTTTTCCCTTTTAAGGTCCATAGCAATACAGCCCGAAGCCGCTGCTCAGGATGGTGTGGCTGTGATGAGCACTTCTGGCTAACATGAAGTTGCACAGGGTCTTTAAGGGAAGATAACCATCAAACAACTACCCCCTGAGAAGATGTTTTAGCGGGAAACGTACCCGGGGTTTGCCATTAAGCTTTTTAAACTCCTTTAAGAGGTTCATTGTTGCATCAGTTTTGTTTGTAAAGACCCCTCTGGGGCGCAGCCTGTGCGGCTCCCCGCCGGGTGGCAGGGACGGGAACCGAGCCCGGGCTCTCCCAGCGGGGCTGGCTGCCGCCACCCGCGCCGCATCCTGCGGTGCCACCCCCGCTCCCGGAGCAGCCGAGGGACTGGACCGGCCGGGTGCTGCCGCGGGGAGAGCAGCGACCGCCGGCGGGCGCAGCCGGGGTGCGCTCCGCGCCGCGACCCGCGCGTTCCCGGG
>WBMZ01014674.1:0-13997 GCA_013400975.1 Atrichornis clamosus
CCCGCCCACAGCCCCCCCTGCCGGCGCGGCGGGGCACCCGCAGCCCCCGTGCGGGAGCCTCGGGCGGGGCGCGCCGGGCGCGGGCCGGGCTCGGGGCAGCTGCCAGCCCAAAAACGGTGGAGTGCGCTCGGGGCCGGAGTGATCCCGGCGAAAGGCGTTCTGGGCCGCTCACACGAAAAGCGCACTCCACCTCTGGAGGGCTATGTCCAGTTCTGGGCTCCTCAGGACGAGAGAGACGTGGAGCTCCTGGAGCGGGTCCAGCAGAGGGCAACAATGTCTGCCGGTATCTGAAGGGAGGGCGCCAAGAATATGGATCCAGGCGCTGCTCGGTGGTGCCAAGCGATGGGATACAGAAAGTGATGCACAGGAAGTTCACCTGAACGTGAGGAAGAACTTCTTTACTGTGTAGGTGACCGAGCACTGGAACAGGTTACCCAGGGAGATCGTGGAGTCTCTCTCACTGGAGACATTCACGAACTGTCTGGTCACAATCCTGTGCCATGTGCTCTGGGATGATCCTGTTTGAGCAGGGAGATTGGACCAGATGCCCCTTCCAACATACCCAGCCTGTGACTCTGTGACGTTTCAACTAACATGCCTGATTCAAACTTTCTAGGACTTTGTACTAAAGAATTTTGAAGCAATCCTTGTTGTAAACAACATCTTCCTTTTTTTTCCCAGTTATTAATTGAATCTGTCATAAAAATAATTTAATATGCAATACTGGAATTTTGTTCATGTGTGTGTGATGCCTAGTTAGCATCCTTACCTGCAGGCAGAGGAAGTTTATGTTTCTGTCCCCACTCATTTTCCTGGAGCACTCAGCTGAAGATAAAGAGGAGTTGTCTTTGATACGTTTTTACAATCAGATAATTCTAGTCATCTCGTGCCTAGAATTTCATTATAGGTGGTAAGGAAATATGAGAAGACACATACTGCACTGAAGAAAAAAGGACTGAAAATAATTGAAAAAAAAAGATTGCAAAGCAAATACCTCAAGATCACAACTAAAATTTGTCCTGCTGCATTCTGAGTCAGTATATTTGGGTGCCTGGTAGTAAACAACTTGAGATGTGTCCTTTAATTTATGGATTATTACTATTTATGTAAGCATATTTTGACAAAGCTGTGGGAGAACCTCTCTCCCACTTCTCTCTGTCACCTGTGTCAGCATGGCAGGAACATTTCCTATTCCACACAACAGCCTGCAGTTCTGTCTTACATGTCAGTAAAGAAGAAATCTGAACCACACAATAGAAAATATCCAACAGGTCGATAGCTTCCTACTGGAACAGCCTCAATTCCAGCCACAATGCTTCCTGTGGGCCTTCAGATGTACCTTGAATGTACAGATGGGTGGCCTCAAGGCAGTAAGTCAAATTCAGGCTGTCAGAAAATGGCCAGGAGTGTTCTTCCCCACTTGGAGAATCAGCCTACACATCCCTTTTATTGCTTCAGGTGTCCTTTTACTGTACTGTTTTGCAGGTATTCCTCTCGCTGCTATCCACCTGTGCCTCTGCAAAGAAAGGAGGCTGCTGCAGGCTTGGTTGTGTCTGCAGGCTCTAATACATCACATCTGAGGTGATGCCATCTGCACAGCCGTGTACTCCAGGTCCCTGTGCTAATCACACTCTCACCTGCCCTGGACAAGGTAAAACTTGGGCACATAGGCTTCCATGATCAGTTGGTCCCCTCACCCATATTACTCAGAATGAAGAGTCCTGCATTGTACCTAAACCCCACACCTACACCCACATGAATGAAGCTGGAGCTTTGTAACTACATCTGTAGTTCTAAATAGGTTGGGGAAAAGGCAAGGTTTAATGCTGGACCACTGATTCTCTGTAGTGCTAAATTACCAGCAAGTTTTTGGCATGTTTCTAGCCAAGGCCAACTAGCATCTCCACAGCAATGCCTAGGCACCAGGAGAATACCTAGCACACACCAAGGACTGCTTCCAATAAGAAGTTAGATTTGGATTCTTCCTCCTATGCAGTCTTCCAACACTATCCCAACAGTCTCTACAGCCTTAGGACACTCTTCCTTGTCCTCTTGCCATGCCCCAAGGCATCTTCCAGTTTAATACTATACAAACAACAGTTTCATGGGCCACAACAGTTTTTGTGTTATATCAGACATTTTGAAATAAAGGAGACACAAAAGTGACAACAAAAGCGTTACAGCCACAGTGCAGAACAGAGAGCCTCCAGGAGACCCACAGCAAAAGCACCACGTAGGGTACATGTGCTCAGTCTAAACACTTGGTTTCAGGGACAGAAATCAGTCCTTGGCCCTATTCTGGTTTGTGGTATAGGCAGGGCCTATATGGTTTACACCCAGGGTGGGTGAGGAGGAACCAGCACATTTTTACCCTGCGTGCATTGAAGTGAGGCAAGGCCTCCCATAACCCTGATACGGCAGATGAAATTACTCAGGTGAAAAACAGTGGATGCAAGCTCACACTGTCTGTCATAGCACAAAACTGAACAAGCAGTTGCTTCAGGGATGGCTTCTACCTAGACAGACCACGTTTCCTAAATACTGAAAGAAGAGCAGAGGCAACAGAAGTCAAGAGAGAGAGCAACAGGGAAGGAGTGGGCCATTTGTGCTCCCTCCCACAGAGCCAGCTAGGTCTCTGCAAGCAGCTGTGCCAGTTTCTGACCAACATCAATATGTCAATTCTGCTTCTCAAAAATCACAAGCCTACTTTGGGTTTGTGTATGTACCCTGCAGGCTTGTAACTGTGGGCAATTCTCCATTGGTATTGACAGCTCGGGCACTCAACAGCAACACACAGGGAGTGGCCAACAGCCCTCCCACCAGCCCCCTGCGGCAGTGTCATATTGGACATCGCTGCAATGGAAAGGTTAAAAGAAACCTTGTTGAAAAGAGATGAGAAAGGGTTGACTTTATGTTTAGACGGTGCCCAGGGCTACAGTGGGACAGATTTTGGGGAGGGAGAGCGGAATGAGTGGTTGAAACTGTGTCTCTGCTTCCTCTTGTTGGCAGAACCGTGTGAAGCTACTGGCTTGGTGGTGGAATTTGACCTTGGTTTTCCTTGCCTGGTTGGGAGACCTCCCCCAAGTTTGGAGCATCTGTACATGGAATATGATGAGGATGATGATATTTTCTTTGCAAAATGGATGAGCAGCTTCTGGGGCCACAACTTGATTGATGAGAATGAGAAAGAGGGCAGAGGCCACAAGAAACGTCAGACACGACTCTGTAATGAAAGGAGAGCATCCCTACCGGTAAGAGCTGGGTGCAGCTTTCTCTGTGTGTGCACGTGGTTTATGTATAAATGTAAGTTCCAGCCCCAGAGGCATGGCCCTAGAGAAGTATGAGGAGGAGTGTGGGACACCTTGCCAAGTAAGTTCAGTTCCTACTGGCAGCTGCTAGTTGCTTTCTGAACTTAGCTGCCTGCCAGGGTCGGGCCTCTGGTGTCTTGGAATACAGGAAAACTGGCAAACTCCAAGATAAGTGATTATAGGACCAGAAATGTAAGGAGAAGGGTGTAATAGCTGCCTAACTATGCATTACAATGTTGTTCTGTCTGCTCAGCATGACCTGGCAGAGATCAAAACATTTTGCAACTGACATACATAAAGACTGTCTTTAACGAGTCTGTTCTCGTGTGTAAAACTGTGTAACTCCGTATGTATTAAAAGGATTTGGACCTAATTGTGCAACTATACTGTCTCCAGGAGGTTTTACCCTTTACCCCTTGGGATTTACCTGTTTGCAGGTGTAACTTCTAATTTAAGCTTGAGGATGTGGTCACTTGTGGTTTAAAACATCTGGCTCTGAAAACAATGACACAACATATAACAAAGCTTATTAAACTGTGAAGTCAGATTTTAAGTACATTCATTTAAGTACATTGTAGAAGTACATTCTTAAACTAACGAAATAGTCAGGATAGGAACAGGGTTCATGTGCAGCAGTTTTTTAAGACAGCTCACAACTGTCTAAGTGATTATCAAAATTAAGTTAAATGGGCAACAGCTGTTCACAGTCTGCTCTTTACTCAAAGAGCTTTTATTTCAGCTTTTTAAAGAATATTTAGGTGGTCCAAACCTGCATCTTCTTTTTTTCCAACTACATCAATTTGTCTTAACACAGATTCTCTGTTTCCTTAGAAACCGTTTTTTATTTATATCCTTAGATCATTATGGCTGCAACAAAGCAAATGCTAATATACTGGGGAGAAACAGCTGATCTTTTTCAAACTTTTTTTTTATGCCATGCTATGTTTTTAGCTTGCAAGTTCTTCTCCACTGGAGCTGCCATGTTCCAAGCTGAGGGATTTTTTATTTTAAAAAAAATTGACTAAGAAAAACAAAAAAATCCAAAAAAATCTCCTCCATTTCTGAATTCATGGACAGGCTGGAGAGGTAACCTTCATTCATGATTTCTGGTCTGATCAGCCACATTTGTTATTTACTCTTGTATTTCACTCTGGCCTCAGATTACAAGACAGACTCTGAGCTAGAGCCTTGCTGAAGTATTCCATTAGAATGCTGAATATATAACTTTTGTTAATGTTGGAGGGGTAATTAATTTTACTGTATTTTTTTTTCTTCAAAGATCTATGCATATGTGATTTCTTTAGGCCTCAATAGAAACTGGAGTGAAGAATGTACTTTAAATGGCTTCCCATTCAGCAAGATGCTGAACACATCTTCTTGTATATTTATGTCAGTATTTGTGTGTGCACAGGCATTTCATTTGAAGCATGTCCTTATATTCAGTTTATTCAAAAGCTATTTAAATATTTAGCTAATAGCTATTCACATACTTTGCTCTAGTTGCATTCCTGAATACATACCTAGAATTTGGATTAAGTTAGCTGACAGAAAGACTTTGGTTTTTTGACATTACTCTTTAATGAGCCAAAGTTATCATGTACATTTAATTATGTCTGGCTTTTACATTAATGCTTCACACAAATTTGTCTTGCTCCACTTGTTTTATATAGAAGATACAAATTTTAACTGCTTTATTTCTCAGTTGCAGAAGGTGACTGGAGAAATGAGACAGGAAGATTTGTTTGAGGATTTTATGATGCATTTTGAGATGCACTTTTGATTTGGAACTTGACTTATTGGTAGTAAAGAGCACTAGTACATGTTGTCTTTTACCAAAGCTAGAAGTTAAACAACTGAGCACTACTGATGCCTTAGAAATACCTTCAGAAAGAGCATCTCCTTGTTGAGAGCAATAACTTGCTATTGCACCTGGATATGTGGTTTTTACATAGTTACTACAAATTATAACTACTCTAAAATTCATCATTGCAAATTATAACTATTGTAAGATTCAAAACACTTGTACTGTTATTTAAATATTGTCTTCATTTTATCAGAATAGTGCTAATTATCAGGAGGAATAATAACTGAGAGTAGGCTGCATCCCTTCTGTAAGTTAATACCCCTGCAGCAGATCAGAGTGTACCCTTTCTTTTGTCTCAACCATTGAGATAACTGCACTGTCCAAGTGAAAATCAAATCAGCAGGTTCTCACACAGCTGCTGGCAGAAGTTGCTAGTGCAGATGCAGTGGTACTGCCAGCACACATGGTCTCCTACCAGGGCTGGTATGTGGTGCGTCAGCAGTGGTGCAGTCCTGCCCACAGGAGCTGCATCTGCACCAGGAGCCGTTTGGTGCTACACAGCAAAGTGCTCACAGTACAGCACAAAAGGTGGTTTCCTGGAAAATCACTTTCAGCTCCAAATTGGAGTGTTGGTCTTTGTAGCTTTTCCTGTGCTGTAGTAACATTCAAGTCACTGCTCCCACCTCAAACACAATAATAAACTCCTGTGGTATCCTATCATGGTACAGCCCCCCTGAAATATGGACAAATCTTTGTAAGATAACTCCCAAACTAGCACCAGTTATTTTATTCCCATTTTCTTGGTATACCTCGAAAACACTGCTGAGATGAGGTCTAGAAAATGCTTTTGCTGTTGTCATTCACATTTTGCAAAGGCGGACACAAAATTATACTCATCCTTCACTGGGTCACTGGCAAGTCAGGCTAAAACATGTAACTCCACTCTCCTAAAAAGCATCAGTTGTATGTGTTGCTGTGGGCCAACACTGCATGTGAAAACTGCCTGGGGAGAACTAAGTCATCTGTTTCCAGCTCCTTTATTTAACTTGTCCCCTGGCAAACTTTAGACAAATTAACTGTGATACCCTTTTTGAAGCCTCCAGCTATGACTTTCCTTGACACATTCAGTTATCCTACATCATTTTGATTCGGAAAAGTTCTCCCAGATATTTTGTTGTGAGGAAAAGATAGGAGGCAAAGGATTACTGATAAGAATTTTACAACCCTATACATGTGTCCACCTTCAAATAGACATTGTTGCTCAAAGGAGGAAATCTGCTAAGAGCAGCTGAGAGTGGGAGCAAAACAACTGACTGCTGTTGAAGTTACTGACATTTGAACTAAATTCAGACTGAACATCTACCACAATATTGTTACTATAGATCAATTGGAGCCCAAAGCAAAACATTTTTAAGAAATATAAGCTTTTCTATCAGCTTCTCGGAAGAAAAGGAAGACATTGGAGAGCATTTGAATGTCAGATGTTCCAAAATATCCCTGAAATACTCGGGTCATTGTGTAAACTTCAGCAGACAATGAACATTTGGGCTGACACACTGAAGATTAATTTTCTTACTGACAACTGTGCAAGCTCTCAGATCAAGCCCAAAAGATGTAAGCAATTAACTTGTCAACAGAAATTGAGAAAGAGATTAGGCAAATTAACTGACATCAATTTTTGTTGTGTGAAGTATTTTTGTTTGTGTACCTTTTGTGTCATTTAGATGGGCAATTAGCAGAAGATCAGCTGTTTTGTAAATAGATACACTGAGCATGATTGGCCTTTACCCAACGCAGAAAAAAGAAGTACTAATGGGAGTGAGAAACAATCCCTGAGATCCCTTGGTGCTTCCGGCTCTGCCAGCATTGGCAAAAAAATCCCCACTTTGATAGTGGAGCATTTAACATTCTTCCTTCCCATGCCTTTTCCCTGTCCTAGCCGCGGTGGCTGTATCATGCAAAGGCACGGCGAGACAAGGCACAGTCACAGCAATACGATTGCATAGGCAAGTACGTGTAGCTTTACCCTCAGCCCTCTGAGGCAGGTGGGCATTTCAGAGGAAAGCCTGGCCCTTGTCTGAAGCATTGCTGCCATATCAAGAGGTAAACTGCAGTCTTTTTGTTAAGGGTTTAATTCTAACTCTATCTGTGAAGGGAAATTAAAAGCAATGTCTTAGTAAAAGAAAATGTTTACAAACATTGCAAAACAGAATTGACAGAATACAATCCCCCATTTCAGCTGTCCTGTGTGTTTGTTTGTTCCCCCAACCCTCTAGGAACAAATACCAGTGATTTTTACCATGAGACAATTTTTATTTCCAGGAAAGAATATATGTTGATGCCATTAAAATGACACAGAAGACATTTAGCTTGTTGAGCTCGGCATGGCATGTGTTCTCCTCTCCCTCGAGCACAATGCGATTGCTTTGATGCTTTCTAAAGTAACAATACAATATGACCTTACAGAACTTACAGCTGTATTGATTGGTTTGAAACAAAAGTAAAAATAATATGGCAGAAATCATTACCACTATTCTCAGAGGCAGTCCATGATATCAGACATTGTAAGCTTATGTCTGGAAAAAAGTTTGAAACAATACCATATGTTTTGAAAACTCTTCAATATTAGGTACTTCTGTCAGGTGTGAGATTTATTATTTTTAGCATCTTTCATCAAGCCTATCTAACGTGATGTAGCCACAACCATATGAATGCACAGCCTCACTATTCAGAGAAAGGCTGCTCCCTGTTGTGCCCATACAATTATAGTAGTGTTTGAAATGATACAACTTTTAAAATTTTTTAATGTAACTCTAGTCACGGGTTTGTTTGCCTTTGTCCTCGGGGAGGGGAACTGAAGTTTCTCTTCAAAAGACTCTGTTCACCAAGTGAGGCCTCATGAGCTTAACACCTACAGCTTGGGAGTAGCCAGAGATACACAGGAGATAAACGACCATTAACAAGCATCACCCTCGCCCAGCCGAGGTGCAGTCTGGGACAAGATTGATAAGAGAACCAAAGGATGAGGACCAAATTAGCATTGAAGGTGAAGGGATCAATAACCAATAGGAGATCGAACACTAAGAATTTTGTAATTTAGAATCAATGAATGAGAGCTTCTTTGGGGTTTTTTTATGTATAAATATGTGAGAAGTCTAGTAAAGAAACATGTGTGATGGAATGATTTTCACTGCACAGCCCAGGCATGTGTGGATGAAATAATTTCTATTGCACATCCTGGCCAGAATAACATCCTGGCCAAAATAAAGTAATGCCTTGATTCTCTAACACTGAAGAGATGTTGTTGGAGAGTTTCTCATTTTCCCACAGTTTCGGTGGCAGAAACATCTGGGCCGGAGTGAGTGTAATTGTGTACGGGAGACGTTTCAGGTCCCTTGCAGTCTGAGGTTTGTAGATTCATGTGAACACAATACCAAGCTGGTTTACCTTTCCTCTGTTTGTTAAAATAACAAAACAACCAACATATACAGAACAAACGCTGCTTTAAGTGTACAGTTTTCTACTGGCTTGGAAAGCATTTCAAAGCCTGTAGGATAAATCTTCAGTGGTTACAATCACAGCTCCTGTGAAGCCAGCAGAACTTCTCAGGGTTACTTAGTAGCTAAACGCTTAGCACCAGGCTTATTACAAAACAGAGAATCACAGCAACAATTAGGTCAGAAAAGACCCCTGAGATCCTGGAGTCCAACCTTTGACCAAACCACCACCATGTCAACTAGACCATGGCATTAAGTGCCACATCCAGTCTTTCCTTAAACATCTCTAGGGACAGTGACTCCACCATCTCCTGGGGTAGTCCACTGCAATGTCTAATTATCCTTTCTGTGAAGAAATTCCTCATAATGTCCCAAACATATATTCATTCATATATGCAGCAGCTAGGTGACTGCAGTACCCTAATCTGACACCTGCAGGGGTGTAATTTTCAGTACCTCTCATCTCTCACAATTTTCACTATTTGCATCTTACCAGTGTTCAGCTACTCATCCAGAAAAAGCATCAACAGCTGGCAGGGTTTGGGGCATCCCCAGCTCTATGTGCTGTCCTTCTCACCAGTCTCTTCTACAGGTCTGTCTGTTTCTAAAACCACCAATACATGACTCCGCAGGACACAGCAGTTTTGTATCAGTTTAATCTCCTTTACAGATATTCAATTAAACACAGCTGGTGCAGATCAATAGCTTTCACATGCATGCCAGGCCTGGGAAAACAGAATCACACAGAAACTAAACAACTATCTACTCCCTCCACATTTCAGTCCTACAAATGTAACTGTAGAAGTCTGTTTCCTACCACTTCTCTGGTTGGGACGTGTCCTTTAGTGCCCTGAAAGTGCTCCTTCATCAGTTCAGGAAAAATGTGCTCAAGAAACCAGCAGAAAAACCAAAGCTGGATAATAAAGCATCTTGTCTGCCATGTAGGCCATGCTGAAAATTTGACAGAACTGGGAGAGAAATGGTTGCTGTCACACTCAAATTAACTTAAATATCTGATAAGACCTGGAGCACTCGTGGGTCAAACCTCTTTTCTGACTCATCTGGCCACAAAAGGTTGGGTCTTTGCTTTTTGAGATCCTGCCTAGAAAAACTGCAGTGAGGTGCGACGCCTGAGTTTTTGGGGTTATGAAGAGTCCCAATTCTTTTTAGTGTCAGTGAACACTAAAAGGACTCAGCACACTTTACATTTAAAATGCTCATTTATGTGCTGAAACATAGGTACTCAAACCCAGGAATAATAGGAAATTCTGCCACTGCTGCCTCCAGAAAGCAAGTTCTTGGCAGTATGATTCTGCTGCACATAAAAGGAAAGATACAGAATTCTGGGCAAGGTCATTCACTCTGCACCACCGCTCGGAGAGTCTCTGTGGCAGAAAAAAACTGCCCTGAGTGCTCTGCTTTAATATCCAGTGCTCAACAAAGACCTTTTATTTTTCAGGCCAAGCTTTCCTCCCTGCACACAACACGACTTCATGCTTCTGCCAAAGGCTCCTCTTCAGGCCACCTCAAGGGCTCTAAGGAATTTCAAGAAGACCAAGATGTCAAATGCCAGTGCCACAGGAAGGCAAGCAGAACACCTTCAGCAGACAGCCCACGCCCAGAAACAAGATCAAACTCCATTCCGGAATTTGCAGAGTCATTTGAAAAGCAATTGCATCTCAAAAGCAAACGCTCAGTTTCTTTGGTAGGTAGCAACCAACTTAAGATCACTAAAGAAAAAAGCCCAACCAACCAACAAGTCAGCTTTATCCTCTGTGTAATTGCTGTGACTTTGCTGGGGGAAGTGCAGAAGTTAACTTGAATGAGAATTTCTCATATTATGTTGTCTCAAATTACTGCGGTAGCACAAACAAGGTTAAAGTTGTATCATTAGTGTGAGGATTCTTGATGTGGTGTTACTATCTAGGCTTATTCAGGAATGTTTATCCTCCAAACGAGACAGTGCTCATGTGGCAATGTTTTCAGAGGTTTCTATGGCTGTGACAACAAAACATGACAATATAAAACCAGGTTTGCTTCGCTTTTGCTGCAAGACCCAGCTCACTTTCTCACTGCTGCTGACCTGACTTACCTATATGGTGTTATCTGTAATAATACCAGACACGGCAGTGTTTGAAAGGTTTCTCTTTTACCCCTCAGGACTCCACCCACCTGCTTTCTGCAGTGCCACCACCCAGCTGCAGCAGCAGCTGTTACTGTAAGTGACTGAACATATTCTCACTGAAAGGGCATGCAGGCAGCAGGGGGTTCTCCCCTCCTTTGATCATTCTCCTCATCATCCTGTCCTAAGCCATGAGCATTTTTTTGGTATGGTTTGTGTGGATGAATTAGTCAATAACAACTTTTTGTCCATGACACATTAGCACACCTTTATTATTTTGATATATAATATCTGCTGTATCATACAATAGAAGAAGGGGTAATAAATCCTAACTCACTTTTAAGTATCAGAAGAACACTATCAAATTATCACCCCATTGAAAAAGCTGTGCTTGAATTACACTTGTCATTAGCAACAAATTGACACAGAAGGAAGGTTGGGTTTTTTTCAGTTTCTTGACACTGACAGTTTGTATGGAAAAGTAATTTTCATCTCTCTTTGCAGACCTTCAGCACAGCAAAAGAGGGAAAAAAGATGTCTTTTCAATAAGCAGAATGCTTATTATATGATCAGTCCCACAATTATAGTCCTTGCATGACCAGTCCTCTAAGAATATTCAGAAATATGGTGATGACAGCACTGTTAAAACTTCACCACCCCTGTTAAAATTTCAAGTGCATTCTCTAATCTTCTTTTTCCCCTTTAGGAACTATCACGTTGCCTCCCGTGCCAGCACTCACCAGTAGTTGTCTGTTTTATCATTTATAATTTCTCAAAAATGCCTATGGCTCGAAAGTCTATGAGTGTGTAGCAGTTGTAGGATTAGATATAGTGAGCCTAATGTATTAAATATGGCTTCAGTTCCACTTAAAAACATGGATTCCAGTGCCCCTCTGTAATCTGCAATGAGGTGTGCTGAGCTGTATTTTAATCTGTTTTTCAAGCAGACCAAGCTGTCATTCCCTCAGTCACTGTTGCAGTTTGGGTGATGTGAAGGATTTGAGAATCTCAAAGAACTGAGCAATAGGTCTTAGAGATCTGAAGGGAAATTTGGGCTTAAACTTGTGTCTCCAAATGGAGCATTTTTTGCATTCAGACCTCTGTGAGTACAATTCAAACCATTGTGATCATACAGGTGAAAAGTGTGGGAAAGGTAATTCACCTCCTTCCCTGCATATTTTTTTCTCTTATGAATGTGTCTTTGAGAACCCTTCATGACCTTGTTTTCAGTGAGTTCTTTGCAGCTAGCACCGAACACCTTAAGGAACATAAAGATGGATCATGTGAAAGGACAGAAACGTGGAGTCTGGGCTGAAATCTCAGAGCCTGTCCCTTTTTCCCTCCTGTCTGCTCTCCTCTTCAAGTCCAGTGGGCAGGTGACCCTCCTATCCTATAAAGAGTAAAATCAAAGCAAGTTTGTTGCTTCTTGCTGAGCTTTAGGGTGGCTGACTTGGGCCTTGAATTTGAGCCCATCATGGTAAAGCTGATCTTGGTGAGGCAGGTTACTGGAATATTTTGTTACACATTATTAGTGAAATAAAATAATGAGCTTTCTTTTTAAATTGTTAAAAATTCTTATAGGAGTCACTTTTAATTCCCTGCTGTTTTTTCCCTGCCTCTTAGCAACCTGAGGGCGCGAAGGAGAGACGAGAAAGATTGCATTTGAGAAAAAACAAGTCTCACAAGAAAATGGGAGCGAAATCAGAGCCAAGGAGAGAGCGGGAAGAAGCTGAAGGTTCAGAAGTACCTGCAAAACACAACGAACAGTTTTCATCACAAGCAAGCATTCAGAAAGGTTATGTATGCACAGGCAGCTAGAATGCATTGAGATAATCAATTGTAGCACTCCCCCTGAAGAGCAGAGGGAGCATTCTTGTTCTGTTTTGACTAGAAGAGGCCTATTAGCTAGAATAATCCCTAAGCTGTAAAATAAAAGTAAAATTCAACTGCATCATTGACATTATGTTGCTACCTTCCTTTCTTTACTTTTGTCATTAGGAATGTGACCTTCGTCATAGGAGTGTATTGGTAGCAAGATCCAAGGTAGAAATTAACCACCATAAGAGGGTTTCAGGCAAATTTAGCACTGCAGTAGGACAGTGGTGGATGTGTTCATTGAAGAGGAGACCATAATCTGTGTATTACAGAGCCGTGCAAAGTCATCCAAAGCCTTATGTTTCTTTTTTAATTGAAAACAGGCTTACTGGTATCTTTTTGCTTTGACAATCTTTCAACTCCAAATTTATGTAAGAGAAGAGAAGCCCAAATGTTCTCTTCTACACCTCTCTGATGTCTCACTTTTGCTTTTCCTATCACTGTGCAATATGACTCTTGTTTCTCTGGCATCTTCAAACCCTCTCCCATGTCCTCAGTCCCTTTTCCCCAGTCACACACCTAGTTCTTTCTCCCAACTTTACCTTCATTACCTTGCTTCTTTTATGGCCTTCCCCCTCTCCATTTACTACTTTATAGCCCTTCCTCATAGCTACCAACCTATTTTGCTACATCCCTACTTCTTCTTCGTCAAAATTTGAGCTTTGACAAAAGTTCTCCAGAAAAAACAGAGATGTTCTGTCTCTCATACTTCCATATAATCTCTTCAAGGTGTTGCTGAGACATTGCAACCCCTTTTCCTTTCCTTTTTCCAGAACTTGGGCCAAACCAAGGGAATAGGAACTGGCTCTGTCTGTGGTAAGCAGGACTTAGGAAATCTCTGTTCCTCTGTCTGAAGACCTCCTGAACACAGGTGTAAATCTCATTTCCACAGGCTCACAAACACATACACATGCCCACAGTCCCTCTGTGCCCCACTTTCTTCAACATATGTCAGTGTTCTCTGCAGATACAACCCTACCCCTCTTTGGGAGTAATCTCCCCAGGCCTAGTATGGAGAAAGCCTGCTTTGGATAATACAGTTAGAGAAGAGTGAAGACTGGTAAAGTCATGAGCAAAAGTAAAAATCTGATGGATATTCTTCCTGTGATCTTCTGTAATTAACAAGGATTTTACTAACTTACCTTAGAGCCTTAATTTTGAATATTCAGCCTTTTAAAAGCTTAGGGCATCCTTAAAACTTTGTAACACTTATCTCCATTAAAGGATTGTGTTGTTTGGTTTTTTTGCTTAAGGCTTTGGGGGATATGTAAGAAAGCAATTGAACCCTTACTAATGCTTGTAAATTGCTTCTTGCCTGGTAACATATATTATAAACTAATAAATCTAATAATGGAAAAATGTTGTTCCTATGCTGTGGTGGGTTTGTGTTT